>JAZHYW010001784.1:0-20991 GCA_037355805.1 Ixodes ricinus | reverse complement strand
AGCATGGCGGCTCAAGATAAAATTTAACAGAGCTTTTCACCTCCGCTCGGATTCGGTTGCGCCACCTTTCTTGTCCCACAGCAGCCTTTGCTTTGCTCACTGAGACTTTATTTATGCATTAATTGGCTCATTTCGCTTCTTTCTGCTCGTGTTTCGTTCCCACCAGCGTGTGTTTCGGCAGCGTTCAGGTCCCTTCTCGGGCTTTGACCTTTCAGCGTTCTCACTTGCCTGATTCACTCTGCTTTATTAATTTAAGCATGTTGAACGAACAGAACGGACAGACAAATGTTAAAGCCATTTGAAGAGAAGGAAATTTGCACAAGTTCTGCGGAAACGTCTGCTATATCAGTGCTCGAACTACTGTTCTATGTAAACATCTGCTAAAGTCGGGTGTAAGCACAAGTTGTTCGGAAACATCTGTTTAATTATAAGATCTGCTAATGTCGCGTGTCAACAGCTTTCAGCATTCTAAATATAGACCTTTTCATTTTAGTAGTTGCCGCACCGGCGGATAGAGTGCGCTGACTCACTCGGCGCCATTAGGTAGCTTCAATTTGATTGGTTTCGGTTTCAACGTGAACGCGGCTATGTTGCAGTTTTACGTTGTTTTTGCTTAATTTTATGATGCGATTATTTTCCTTGTAGCACACAACCAATGAAACAGTGGTATTGAGCCATTTTGAGGACTACGAGGTGTATTTTAGCCTAAATTGCAGGCTTTGTTTTACCAACTCCTTTGATGTATCTGATTATGGTCGGTTGCGAAACGCCTGATTGATCTACAGGGAAGATTACCACCGTCTACGGCCGTACCCGATGACACCAGTTTCCAGAAAACCAAACAATCAAGAAACTAACACGTGAACGTAAAGAAGCATATTGACAGCTTGATTTGCAGTGTGCTGAATCGGCCAGAACAGATGAGCTTGCGAGTTTAATAAGTCACTGTTTGGTTTTCGTGGGCACCCAACCTTTAGTGAACTTCGCAGACTAAAACGTATAGTGTAATGATGCAGATAATTGATATAAACAATTAGTATCGTCTCGACCTCTTTTTTTTTAGATTCAGTACTTGTGTATGTTCTGACAGGCCGAGTAGAAAATTTCTTAAATTATCAACCCTGCTAAAGTACTCATATGCATATTTCGCGATATTGGCCCTGGGAAATAAATTATTTTATATGAACATTTGCTTACTCAAGATATGATATGAGTGACAGGCCCGTCAAATTAAATCTGGCATTTGTCTTCCATAAAATTGGTCAAAAAAAAGATTAAAGGGCGCAGGAGGAGAAATACCTTGGAAAGTTTGGCTGAATTCTAGCGCTAGGCACCACTTCACGGACCTGTGTGAACAAATATTTATTTGTTTGAACAGATTCGCTTTGTAAATTTCGGCGTCGCCAGCCAGCAAATGTAAACCTCTATTCGCCATTGGCAATCCTAGACTCAAGTGATTTATTGAGTCAAATATTGCGGACCCCAGATACTGGCAAAAGATAAAACAGCGTACCCAAAGAAAAAAAAGCGTCGTCATTATTGCGCATGCGCCGAACCCAAACTGCCTTTTGGATTAGTAAATAAAAACGACGTTATTTCTTTGTGCACGCTATACTAAACCTCGCAACTGTTCGGTGTCTGCGGCAGTTTCTCACGCGAGAAGTCCCAACCTTTGTGTTAAAATAAATTAAGTGGATGGCACCGGTTATGGAAATATAATCAATAAATCACTTAAATGACTGTCGAAATGGGAGCGAGCACGGTATACAATTTCTAAAACTTCATAAGTAAACCGACCAACCGAATGTTTACGTCACAAAAAAAAAGATTGAGAACCTCATATACATGTAGCTGTGATATGAGCAAACAAATCGCCTGATGTTGAGGTACCATTATTCCTAGCCTCAGATAAAATAGAAGTTAAACGTTCATTGTCTATCTCCTCCGCGAGTTTGCTCACATAATCAAAATAAACTGTTTTCGATATATTATGAATGCAAAGAACGATACTTTAGGAAATACAGATAGACTCCTTGCGCTGACTATTCTTGACGCCTTCCGATCCTAAATGCGTGATATAAATATACGCGCTTCTTATTGAGAATATTCCGCCACTATTAGTAAACAAAACTCAGTTGTCATAAAAAACTCAGTTGTCATAAGGACCTTTAAAACCTCGTGATGTCTTAATCGTCGAGTGGACGTATCGGACTACAGTTTCCGAAGTAAGGCAAAAAAGCGCGGTGAAAGGCGACGAAAGACACGAATGCAACGCATCCGCCAAGGCGCGGAGGGGAGAGCGGAGCAGCAAGTTGAAGCAACCTAATGGCTGCCGCGTCACGTGATTCCAAGATGGCAGCGCCCATGCGGAGGAGGGTGAAAAGGTCTATACAAAGCATCCATAGAGTTATGCATCGTTTAACTCCAGCTTATATTGTATGGCGCACAAGTTGAGCGCATGTGTACAGGATATAAATGGCAATGGTAATAAATGTTTTTGTTGGCTTGCCCACTTGATACAAGAATTTTCTTATTAGTGACGGCTGATATTTCTGCATAGTAGTGGTGCTTCACACATGTAAATGACCGTAGTTGCACAGATTTGTTTTAAGAATTAAATTGTTTTTCCTGAAACATCTTATTTTGTAACCACACAGTTCACTTTAAAATAAAATAAGCTCTTGTATGCCTCTTGATCACAGTTAACACTGAGTACTCATGTAAAACTTATATTCCTGAGATTAATAATAAAAAAGAAAAACAAAACCAGTCACTTTATATATATATACATATATATCTTTTTTAAATTGTGTAACGAAACATTTGGCCAAATTCACTTTCGATTATTTGCTTTTTGTCATCATTGGGCCACATAAAAATTACGACTTGAGCCGCGGGTGATTTTTGACTGCTTTGTAAAACTGCCGCGCATCGCCCGAAAGGACCGCGGCGCCCGTCAATCAATTAATGAATCAATGAATCTTTATTTGCACAAGAAAGCGGAACACGGGAAGCGTGCGCGGCTGGGTGAAGGGTCATGAAACCCGTACGCTGAAGCGCCTGCGAGCTCCCCATGAGCAACTTGTTAAGAGACATGCACAAAACATTTTCACCGCAACGCCCAGCGACTTTACAAGGCTCGGGCATCGTATTCGACCTCCCACACGAAAACAGCCGATCAAAGCTACGTGCGTGCGTACTCTTCATTTCTTCTACATCGCCACAAAAAGTTATCTCGGCTTGAAGAAAGCTTTTTCTCCTAGCAAATCCATGCAAACATCTTTTTTTTTTTCAGTTGTGAATTGTAAAAAATAAAATAAAAACACGTTGTAAATACCGTAAATACGTTGTAAATATGTAAAAACCAAAATGTTCGCAAAAAAAAAAAAAAGAAGGGTAGGCTTCCGATGGGGAATCGAACCCGGAACCGCCGCGTACGAGCCCGACTTATCCACTGTACGCCCTGTACCAATCCGCCATTTTGAAAATCTCGTTGTAAGAGGGCTTATGTTTACGGCGGACGCACGCCTGTGAGCTACTCTGCGGCGAAGCCGAATCTAAGAGCTAGTACCGTTTGCAGAGGACTTTGTTTTCGAATACACGTAATAATTACCACATTTAGCTTCACTTTTTAGTAAGGGATAGATGCCTTAGGGCGCTCAAAATATTTTGCTTGAATATAATGTTGGTGCGTACGAAGCAACATGCTTGTAACATTATTTCTTGATGACAGGTACACGAAAAAATTGCGGTTACGATTTCGTTGACTATATATACTTCATAGAGATCATACATACTAACTGGGGGAGGAAGTGGCCGAGTGGGCTAACGCGTCTCAGCTCGGAGCGTGGAGCGAAAGCTTGCGCTGGGAACCTCCTGGGTTCGAATCCCCACTGCCCCGCCCGTTTCGATCTGGATGAGTTTCGTACCGGCACGCTCGTGTGATCACTACTGCGTGATGCACGTTAAAAACCCCAGGTTAGCGGTTGTACCGCACTGGCTAAATTTCTCATCTACAGCTGAGAGACCGATTACCCGTTGAGGCGCATCTCCCCATCAAGGCTGTATAAACACAAAGAGCAAACCAATTTTTTTTTTTTTTTTACATACTAACTCTAGAGGAAAAGGTCCGCCATTTTCCCATGCATTCTGGCTGCCGCAAGCGGCGGAGCATGCAGGCAGACCTTCGGGGTCCCACACATGGTTACCAACTGCCTTCGATTGGCTGTGTTCCGAGATTTTGAGGGCGCGAATGAAAAAAAAACGTCTGACTCAGCGTTTGTACAAAACGGTTCTGCGGTTTTATTATCCGTCTGAAGGCGACTGCGCATGGAGGGAAGAAACCTGACCCTCGGGCCCGGCCGGCGCGCCGCGCTGTTTACTCGAATGCGCGCCGGAGAACCAGAGATGGAGCGCGCTAGGGTGCCTCGACGTCTCAGATAAAATATATGGCGGAGGCCGCAACAATATCATCAGAGCAGTTTCATGAACTTCAACAATCCACGAACTTACCGGTGGAAAGATGTTCGCGTTCCTTTCAAAGCTTTCTTTTTGCATAGTGCGCAGACGTACGGCCTCTCGTCAACACTAAACTAAACCAGCTAACCGGCTTCGCTCTCCGCGCTGGCCACGTCCCAGGAATACGAAACCGCGCAACTACCTGATTTCCGAGGTTTCGACAGAAGGGAAGGTAATGCAGCGTAATGAGTATACTTATTTTTATAAGCCTTAGAATAGCTCAGAGTCTAGTTTCCAATGTTAAATTATCACTGTCTATTTTGCTGGGAGTTTTCAGTCTTCGCGATTACCATTGCGACTGTCGGCCTTCAGCTGGTAACATTGGTTTCTTTCTCTCGTGTTCTGTCGTTCTCTTTCGCGATCTTTCACTCGGGCCCCCGGATGTCAGCACACGGGATTTGCCACTCCTCCTCACCGACCTTTACCCCTCTGATATACTCCGAGTGGTCGCAGTGGGTTGTTGGTGTGTGGGGCGTGCGAGTAGTGTCCATTGTCGTTGAACGTGCCTGTGCTTCTGTGTGTGTATGTACATGCATATATGTGATTGTATGTATGTGAGTGCGAGGGTGGGGCGTGCGTATGTAGCGCGGCGCAATACTGCCGCCTTTTCAGGCCTAATTCTTCTCTTTCCTGTTGTTTTTCCTCAAATCGATGATGATGATGATGATGTGAAAGCGCCATCTGGTGTTGGCGCTAGAGAACACAAAGGGTTTTAACTCTTTATACCAACTAAACTAGGTGGCGCAGGTCACCGCCCGTTTCACAGCGTTCAGTGCTCCGTATTTACCTATTCATTCAAAATGGAAACAATCGTAGGACGTGTATCGTCGTCTCGATCGCTTGTTATCGCGTCCTATTTGACTGATAAGCGTCCTCCGTGCGCTAAAAGCTACTGAATGCATACGAACGAGTGGATATCTCAACGAGACAGGTGAGCAAGTGTGATAAAAGCAATAAAAGCGCGGTTGCATCGGTTTGTCCACCGCATGTCTCCGAAGTCTCGTCATCGCTTACCGGCCGCTTACGGCATCCAGTTGGTATGCTCAATAAAGTCTGCGTCGCACTGGGTACGGTGCCGGCGCTTGGAGACGGATGTTTGGGGTCGTCAAATAGGAATACGCGCCTTTTGCCTTGCTTTCGCAAAGCCGCGTGAGCCGTGCACCTCGTTACAGCCGCCCGTCGCACGGCTCGCAGCCGCCGACCGCCATCTTGGTTTGGGGGAGGAAATTCTCTCCTTTGCCGAAAGGCGCGAATTTCCTCCTGAGCAGAGCAATATATGGGACATTTCTGTTTGGCCTTTTAAGGAGAAAGTACTACTCCCTTTTTCTTAGAGTGTATGACATTACTGAAAAAAATCCAACATGCTGAGAATATTATTTATTGCTTAGGTTGTCACCGAAAAACTCCGTACTTACAAAACGACCTGTATAAAAGGCGGAAACGCAGAGCTCAGAAGTAGTTATTGGGTGTGCTGTTGTATTCATGTTTGTTGTGCCGTGTATGTGTATGCGCTCAATCTATATGTTCAGCTGATGCTAGTGGTATACGTAATGTATCTAGATGGTGGCGTGAGAAAATAAAAAATATTTTTGTAGAGGATGAATTGGGTGGTACTTAGCGCCACCTAGCCTAGTGTAACTGATATGCGGCATATGAAACTGATATGAAATAATAAGTTCTGATATGAAAAAGGTGTCCAATAAACATATCAGAAATAAATTCATATAATTTTTTTCAGTAGAAAGGGAATGGGTCGAAACGGGACGGGCTTTCCAACGGGAATCGGTTGTTTTGGACTACACCTCTGGTGGAAGCTGTGTACCGTAAGCACGTGCAACAAGCAGTGCGTCTCTGTCCGTCGCTTCTCTCGAACGCATATGGCTTTTCGACGTATTACAACAGCGGATATGCAGGGAGAAAAAGAGAACATGCGTGACAGAGCGCTGCCCCCATCTGTCGCATACGTGTCCTCTTCTCCCTCTGCCTATGCGCTGTTTTAATATGTTTGTCTGCGTACCAGCTAGCTAAACTCTTCACGCTAATGTACAATAAATACGACTCTTCGTTCGTTGCTGAGCCCTGAACTATTTTACCAAAGACAGAATGCGACAAATCTATCTCCTTTCCCCTGAAAACCATTTTAATAAAAAGTTCCCGAAGACGGTAAAAGAAAATTACAATTAAAGGAGGCATATGCAAGGTGTTATCCGAGCGCTGTTCGTGAGTAAATAAAATCGTATAAATAAACCAGTGAACCCAGTTCAAATAAACTGCATAAATGTGTTCTAAGGTGGTGTATTTATCATAAGCCGAGAGAGAGGATGACGGTAAAAAACCGTCTGGTTTACGCTGGTAGCAACGTGTGGCACATCATTAAACGAAGTCCTGGGGGCTATGTCTCGACAAATGTTTCGTTTCTCCTAAAAAGAAACGGAAGTGACGGAACCGACGATATAGCGTCTGATTGGTTAGAGGCTCAAATAACAAAAATTCCTTCTTTTGTCATATGAGCCTCTAGCCAATCAGACGCGATATCGTCACTTCCGTCACTTCCGTTTCTTTTTAGGAGAAACGAAGCATCTGTCGAACATAGCCCCCCTGAAGACTAATTTGAGATGAACATACGTAAGAAAATCCAGCAGATCCGAGCGTGTGTTGCACCATCTTTGAGTAGCAGCTTCAACCAGACTGTTTTTAACTTTTTCCTTTCTGTGCAATGCAAAAAAAAAAAAAAAATATATATATATATATATATGTATATAATATATATATATATATAGATTTTTCAGGCTTATTTGTTTTCTTCTGAAACCCACACAGATTAAATTTGATTACGATAAATATACCATCTAAATAAATTTTTGGGAAAAGATATGGGTTTTATTTCACAATTTATTCATGATCGAATGGAGCTCAGAAACACCTTGTACTACCCTGCTTAAGGCTGGCTATAGACGAACTCATGATTACAAACAAACCGGAGCGCCCCTCGCTGACGCCACCGGCGCCGCGCCTGCGCGATGGAGTGTGGGCGTAAAGCTCGCCGTCGCTCATAAACAAACCATTGGAATGCAAAGTTTTCGGCGTCACTGTGAGTCCCCGTGCTCTTTTTTGCCTTAGAATGGTTGATTCGACGTCTTTTTGGCAATGTCTGACTACTTGAGTGGCCTGAGCGAAATTAATGAGTCTCGTTACATCGCACAATCTCGCGTGAATAATGTGACATGCGGCGATTCATTCCGCGTGGACGCCGCAGAATGGATGCCAAAGCCTGAATCGCATGATGAGATTCTGCTCGCTATTTTCAATCATGAAGTTGCTCGGGCTGCAAATTCATGAGCAGTAGCTGACATGGTCGACGTCGATACTGAAATCGCAAGCAGAATCGGACCGAGTGAATCAGCCATAACAAGTCGAAGATGGCCACTGGTAACAATTATCAACATCTCCTTGTATAGGGGGTATTCACTGGCCGCCATATTTGAGGTCAATGTTTAATACGCATGCTCAGAACGAGCTCACATTAATAGGCTGCCAAGACCGGCAATCTTGATGGTGCGGGGTGCACGTTGCAAAATATCTGTGGAAGCTAGCCATCAGCACGCGCTCAGCATTAGCGCACGCAGATATGGCCGCCAGTGAATACACCTTATATCCACTGTTTGCACCGAGCCTACTTGCTTTAACCAACCTCCTTCAAACTTAAAAGTCATTGAGTCCTGCACTTACTTCTTATCGCAATTATTAGCCCCGTGGGCGACTGAAAGCGTCGCTGTGGTCGGCCTTCCACGATTGGCCGAACGCTGACTATTACGTCGGAAAGGGGATTTATCATCGACGGAAATAAGAGGAATGAAAGAACTTTAATTTTAACGGTGTTGGCAGTGTTTCTTTGAGAGCGCAATGATTTCAAGCTTCCACCATGCTATTTTTAACACCATCGAACTTGTTGTTCGCAAGGTAATGACGTCACAAGGGGAACCATAGGAGGGCGCCAACAAAACATCTCGCCGCTAATAGAGTAAACGGTTGGTCTATGGGCCGCTGTCGTTTGAACGATCAGACGACACTAAGCAGATTCGTTTCAAAAAGCAGACGGCACTTCGAACGATCGGGCGGCCGTTTTTCAAGACGCACTGAACGTAATCCACAGGTGGTCCGTACAACTTGGCGGTTTTCCAGCGTTCGTGTTGGAACAAAACAAATAAATCTGACGACAACCTACAATAAGAGCAGACGAACTTGCGCACCGCATAAAGCTGGAGCGTCTGCTTTCCGGTAAAGCAATTGGTAGAACGAATCGCTGCAATCGACGCAGGGCGCTAGGTGAATTGCAAAGCTAATAGTAAGATTAAACCTAAAAAAAAAATTCTGTCTGCGCTCCGACCCTGAGCAGGGCGTTTCAACACGTGCTCAGTGCGACAGCTGAAACCGTTTTTGGGAGAACTAAACGTGTCATGAGCCCCGTCATTGGCCGAGAAAGTCCGTAGACTGCAGCGATTGGCTTTCTCAATTGCTGTGCGGGAGAGCAGACGCTCAAGATTTATTAGAGTGTGCGTTCGGAGGCTAACAGACGCCTTCCGAAAATTAAAAGTCCTGTCCGAAACTGCATGCCTGTGCAGGACTGCACGGGAGGGTTTTCAATTTTGAGTCCGCGGATGACGTGAGTTTTTTGGATTCTCTGAAACCTTCTTTCGAGGATTTTGATTTGCTTTATGGGGCCCGTGCCGACACTCAAGCTCTGCGGGACCACCTTTCGTATTTGACGGCTCTTCGTATTCGACAGTTTGTTTTCAAATATACAAAAAAAAACATTAAAAAGAACCCGTGGATTACACGAGATGCAATTCCTGCGAAGAGAAAAATAGGTCGTCGCCGAAAGGCGTGTTCACGAAATCCAGCTGGTCTTACGAAAGACAAATATTCAACATATGAGTGCAAATTTAAAACAACTTGACAGCACTTCAAAGGCCAGGTTTTACAATGTCAGACAAAAAAATGTTTCTCAGGGAGGCACCCGAGAAGTTCTTTGCCTACGCGAATCCTAAGGCTAAAACTAAGGCTGATCATAGGCGTGAAAATAATGAGACACGAGCTGATGATTTCAACTATACTTTTTTTTTCGGAATTCACTGAAGACGACGAACATGTGTCGAGGATCGATGACTGAACTAATTACCCTAATCGGTAATATGGAAATTAATGAACAGAGATCCCTAAACTTTTTGCTTAATATAGGTATAAAAAGTCCCGGTCGCGACGGGATCCCAAATGCATTTTTAAGAAGATACTGTTAATGGGCAGCCAAGTATTTAACTAATTTTCTAGTCGTCTGTGTCTTAAAATTGAATACCAACTGCATGAAAATGAGCAAAAATAATTCCAATTTCCAAAAGCAGTGTTACTTTTGATGCAGAAATTATGTTCCTATATATCTCATCAGCACAAGCTCAAATCTACATTAACATAATATACCAAACGTATTTAGCTTATTTAGATAACCACGATCTATTTTACAAATTACGACAACGGTCCAGAAAGAGCATTTATACTACAGCTCAGGTCATTTAAACTGCACATGAGCGCGCAAAACAATTATTCCTCGTAGACAGAGAGACATAATAGACTTAGACCTTGTCAAGCATTGCATCCAAAATTATGACTGAAAGTGAACATAATTTTTAGAAATTCAAGCATCACGCAGTAGGTTCCTGCTTATCTTTTTCCCGAGTACGGTTTGTCGAAACTGGGTGATGTGCGTCGAGTTTTGCTCCTACTGTCCATTGGGGAGTGCCTCAAGAAAGCGTTCTTGGTTTACTTTTTTTTTTACATCAACGACCTTCGCAACGGCGTCACGGTTCCAATCAGATTGTTCGCTGACGATTGTGTGACATATAATGAAATTAGTACATCGGACGACAAGTCCGAATGAAGCACAAAGCTACAAAACATTAACAGATGGTGCCAGGAATGGCAAATGATCTTAAATCTGGAAAGGTCCGTCTTTATGACAGTTACGAGGAAACAACCATTAAAATATGTTGACTATTGTATTAATGAGGATGATATCGCGAGGGTAACTAAATATAAATACTTACGATTAACATTTACTTGAGACTTACTTTGGAATACACTTTTAGATGAAGCGTCCGCTAAAACTAATAATGCACTGTGGTGCGTAGGAAGAAACTTGTCAAGTGCCCGACTGTAGATCAAAAATCTTGAATTTAATACCCTGCTAAGGCAGGCTATTGAGTGCGCCAAAATAGTGTGTTATTTATATACCCTGGCGAATTGAACTGCTAAGCTAGAAAAAAATTCAGCGTTTATAGCCTCCAAGTTCATATATCACAAACACCTCTCAGTGATTAATGATTACGTAATAGTGAATAAGGACAATTATTTCCAATTTCTCAGGGACGAAACTTTGAGACATCGGCATTGTTTATTTGTAAGAGAATAATCAGTAAGAAATGATTGCTTCAACTACATATTTTTTCCCCTAGAACCACCAGGGAATGGAACAGTCTGCCGAATAGCACTGCGACTTTCAACATCTTCTGTGGACTTCTTAAGAACATTGAAGGCATTAACCACTACCGTGTTTGATCACCACGTGCCGGCATTCGTTGTCTTTTAAACATGAGCCAACTGTACGGCTTTTTTTTATTTCTTTGCGCGACATGCATGTATGAATCTGTTTTCGCGATAGATATTGTTTGCTTGTAATATTGGTTTCACTCCTGTGACAGCCCTGTGCTAGGGCTAACAGGATCTATAAATAAAATAAATAATTAATTAGAAAAAACGGCTGTCACCGAAAAAAAAAGTATCATCGGAGTTGAATAAATTTTCGTTTCTGTGGAAAATTCCCGTGATTATGCCGAAACAAAAACTACCATAAAAAATATTCGCGTGGAGAGAGACAGGACAACCCAGCCAATGCAACAATGCAAGCCTATCATGCGAACACGTGGTCCGCCATTTCGCAAGCTCACGTGCCACACGCGCGGTATTGGGTTGGCTCTGATTTCCCATAACACTCTGCTCGGTGTCTACGCTAAATTGAAACCGAGCACAGTATGCGGCCTGAGTGGGTAGTAGCGGAAGCTCAGTGGCAATAAAGATATGCAACAATCAGTCTGTTACTGCATGTCGCTTCTCTTGAACGCATATGTCGGTCCGCCATATTACATGAGCGCACACGCAGAGAGAAAGGGAACACGTGTGACAGAGCGCTGACCCCAAATGGAGGCCGGACAGAGCGCTCTGTCCTACGAGCTCTCTTCATATATGCCTGTGCGCTGCTTTAATATGTTGTTTACGTAGCAACAATAGCTTAACTCTCCACATTACTACACACTAAATGTGGCTGTTTGTTCGTTGTTGAGTCCCGAACTCCTGAACTTTTTTTTACCAAACTCAGAATGTGACGCATGCGCCTCCTTTCCTCTGCAAACCATTTTATTGAAAACTTTCAAAGGGGGTAAAGTGTGTTATCGATTACAAGATGAATTTGCAGAGTGCATTTATCATACGGAAATTTCATGAGCATGTTCTGGGAACCATTTTTATGTTTATAATATTCAGTTTATTTTTTACGCACAGGGCAGTAAGCGGTAAAAACCGTCTGGTTTAAGCTGTACATTACATATGACAAAACATAACGGATAAACTTGAAATCCTCTTTGATATGAGCACACAATACATCCAGCAGATCCTAGCGTGTGTCGGTGAGTAACATTCTTCATCGAGACGGAGTTTACTGTTTTACTTCCTGTACATTTCAAGAAAACAGTCTTTTTAGGCCTAATTTGTTTCTTCCGAAACCCATACTGATGAAATTTGATAATGGCAAATGCACGTTGTAAATACATTCTTTGTTAAAAAATTTTTTTGTACATTTTCTTTATGCCCGGGTGGCACTCACTTAGAGAAACCTTGCACTGTCCTGTACACGGCTGGCTATAAATAACATAGGCAAGCACTTTGACGTCGTCTGCTTTGCGTATAGCAGACGACCAAGCAATGGCGTGATCGCAAACCGGAAGTGAGAGACGACCGCCCCGCTCAAGCGTGCGACGCGGTGAACCTGGAACAACCACCGGTATAGTACCAGTGAACGAGAAATTAGTTCGAAGAACAAACTCAATTCTATGATTTTCTAGCATAGAGCACGTGCCAACTTTGAAGGACAAGCAAAAATTGAGCACAATGACTGTGCCATCTCACCCAACTTAAAAAAAAAGGCTCGCTATACACCCACAATACAAAATAGAATGTATATTTTCATTTTACATACCTTAGAGGTTTTTGAAAGGTTCACTCAAGCGTGTGGAGTCAAAAAACCTTAATTGTCGCAAAACTAATAAAGAAATGAAATGAGGTAATGACGGTACGCGTATTATGGCAAAGTTAGTGCCTTAAATAACCAAACGCCGTCAACAATTTACTCTTTTATTGACTTAAATGTGTCAACTTCACACTTTTTTTTTTTGCTAGACGTGTAAGCTAAAAAATTTCGGTGTCATTGTGCCGTAATCTTAACTAAGTTCTCGGTAATCCTAGCGGACTGATCTCGGGTACCGCATTTGTTTGGGTATCACTTTGCACCTGAAAGATATACCCATCAAGGACTGGCCAAAGTGAAAAGCATTCGGGCAGTTAAAGGCCCTGTCTGTTTTAGAGAAAAAAAGTTCATGATTCTTTGGCGGTTCGGTAATTCGCAACTTTCACGGCCGTTAGGGAGCGCGCTAGTTCCCATCAAAATGACAGTCATCTGGATAATCGTCGTAGAACAGCAGTGCGAGGTCGGGTCGGCGACTCGCAAGTAAATCTAATTTTCGAAAATACTAGCGATATAAGAGGCGTACTTGATTCTTCTACGTCAGGAAGGCGTAAGCAAGAACCTTCATTTAGATGCCAATCATTTAGGAGCTAGAGAGAGCGATTCTCAGACCGCGGTACCACCGTCGCTGAAAGTTGTATCAAGTATCAAGTAGAATAAATGCATTTTTTTTAATAAGGTACATCGTAGCAACGCTGTTGCTCTGCTGACCTGCTCGAGCACAGGAAGTACCTTCACGATGAATAACTAATTTGTTATTCCCTACTGCATCAGATGTCATGCAGCTGCTAGCATTTTCTAAAGGACACTATATAAGCTTGCAGAAGAGACAACTTGGGCAGTTTTATTGAAACCCACTTACGCTTTTCAATCTACTGCGGAGCCACTTTCATGTCAGTGAGTAGAACATATATTTTATTCAAGTTCTAGACTAAACGACATAGTTTCTGTGCGTTTAGAGAGTCATCTTTATGAGAACCATATTGTTTTTTGTTTTTTGTTTTCAAAATCGAGTTTAAGAAGCAGAGGCCTCGAAAACCCTTTTATGATCATCGATTTGTTTTCTTATTTTCAAGAGATTCAACGAAACCATGCATTTTTGTGATGCTCCAATCACGACCATATAAATAGCCGACAGTAAATACAAGTTAGGAGTTGGGCTCGCTAATCTGTCGTTTCTTCTCAACCTTGGCAAGTATATTATATGCGATTATAATAGGCCCATTGTTTCGGTGCTGTTGATGAAGACATCGCTGAAAATGAAGCGCCCCAAGAAGAGAGGGAAGATGTGCGATGTTACTACGGTGGCTAGCAGAGAAGTTGTCAGCATCGGTGCGCGAGAGAAGAGCGGCCGGTCAGGATGAAGCGTTGGCGCTGCTGTCGACACTGAGATGTAGACAGCCTCAAGTAAGAGTATGTTCAACTCAAACAATGAAGAGCGTTTGCAATTTAATGGCGGCATTGAAGATGGCGGATTATACCCTTTTCGCGTTTAAAAATACTTATCCTATCGTAACAGAAATGGTGTCTAAAGAAAAGGGTTCTTCACTGACGATACCGTGGACCTTACGGCCAACACAGGAGAGAAAAATAAGTTGTACAAGCAAAACAAAATATATTCACACTCAAGTGAGTCATTGTGCACAGAGAGGTGTGTCGTCACACCCCGCGCATCTTAAAATATGTTCCACACACACACATAATGAGTCAAACACTCGCGTAACGATAATTTGAATGACTTGAGATCACAGCAGCTGACGACTTCGTTTGGCAGAGCGTTCGATTCTATTATTGTCCCACAAAAAAGGAGTGCTTAAAGAGATCGTTTTTGTATTCCTAAGGTGCAATTGCCCAGACGTTGCTAGTCTTCCGAGAGCGTGACTTTGAAGCCTCCAATCACAATCACGCCTTTTTATTATATCTTATACACCAGAGACCTCAAACTAATTTCAGTGCGGCGGCAAGATGGCCCACGCTGGGAAGGTCGAGGGCCAACGCTACAGCGGGCGGGGGGGGGGGGGGGGGGGGGCAGGGGCAGGCAGAGAGAGTCAGAAGATTTTGAAGAGAAGAGACCTCGTGCCCTATGCTTTTTGTACACTCACAGTTTTGCCAGTGACATTTTTAGACTTGAATTGTTGATACGACAACTCGGGGGGGGGGGGGTGCCTGATCTTTTGTGGAAACAAGAATTGAAATGCCACCGGTCAGCCAACGTGCTGGCATTTTTAATGGAACAAGAGGGCAAGTACACTGTCGTTTTCGTTGCTCGATTCACTCAGGAATTAACCAAGCTCAACACGTCTCTAAAGAAACAATCAGTTAACCTGACAGTTCTTGCTTTCCTGACGATTTTCAGAACAACACCATGAAGAAATACTTCGAAGCCTATAATCCCGAGCTCGTAGCTTTATCTTTGATAGCTACTACTGCTGATTAAGTGTCCGCGCAGCCGAGATGCATCCTACAACGACTAGTTCGCGCTTGCAGCAGTAGCGGACTTCGTACATTACAAAAAGGTGGAAAGCAAAAAATAAAGAGAAACAAAGGGAAAATGAAGACAGATAATATGAACCATGTGAATACGTTAAAAGAGCAGAGCTACTTTTCGAGCTAAAAGGAATCGACAGGATGCGGTCACTATGGAACATGCCATTTCTAGCGCTCGAGACATGGGAACCGGGACTCGTAGCCGGTTGCCTGCGGGCCGCGTCTCAGCAAGTCACGGGCCGCGTGTGGCCCGCGGGCCGCGTGTTTGAGACCCCTGATATACACGATGCGCATTTATTTTTCTTGTAGTTTGCACACTGTTTGGCATGCGCATCTTATACATTTGGTTGGAATATTTCTTTAGTATTAATGTATAACTTTTTGTATACTATGTCCATAGTACTGTTCACGTGTTATACGCAAATTAACCTTCAGCATCTTCTCAGCCGAGCATATCTTGTTCCTTGATCGAAGAAAGCCACAGTCTCATGGATAGACGTTCCTTTCGTTTAACCACATCTTTTATCTATTCACTATTTGAAAAACTTAAGTGGGACAAAGCGCCGTCCCACAAGCACGCTGGCTGGACAGCGGGACCACGGCAGGAAGAGCGGGACCTGTGCCGCCTTAATTGGAACGTCTGGTCACTTTCCCTACGCCAAACCATTGCGCCTATCTACCCGAAGCCGTGTAAAACAAAAACACAAAAAAATAAAAAAAGTCCCGACAAAAAAGAAGAAAACTGCCTAAAATCAAAACAAAGTTCTACGCTAGCTTTCCTTACTAGTGGTCTACCCGTGGCTTAAACTAACCTAACTCTATATTTTACCGGTTCATAAATATATGCAGACTATTCCATGTACGCTAGAAGAAAAGAAAAAACCCGACAAACAAAATTACACCATCTTCCCGAGGGGAACCATGGGGTGATGCGGAGCATCGTGTTGGTTCCGAGGAAAGAGTCAGTTGCGTGCTGACGTCCAGAGATGGCGCCACCGACTGCCCTAGCGTACCCCCTACGCGAGCCTTCGTCGCGGCTCGCGGCAGAGAAACTTGGAACGCTTGCCGCTCGCCGTTTATTTTTTTTCACACTTGAAGGAGAGGAGACTAGAGGAGGAGAGTTGCGCGTGCGGGCGCGGTGTGAGTAGAAGCGAACGCACGCGCAGTGCACGCAGCTGGTAGAGAGAGAGAGCGGAGAGAGTAACCCGCAGCTGTTGAAGAGAGGAAGGAGGAGAGTTGCGCGTGCGTAGTGTGAGTGCGGACTACAAGGCCGCGGGACATAGACCCGAAAAGAGATGCTCCGCATCTAAAATCAGAAAAAAAGCCCTATTCTAGTCTTTCATGCTAGTGGCCTCCCGGCGGCCTGAACTATTCCAACTTCCTAACTTAGCGTTTCCTAAACCTATGCAAACTATTTTATGTACGCTAGAACAAAACCTGCAAAGCAAAGACCAATTGCACTAAGCTACGCACGCTTTTGGAAGAGCTGCCTCAAAACACATCCGCTCCGCTCGACAGTCGGGTAGCGACTGAGCGCGCCATCTATCGTCGTGGTGATATACTAGGGTGCCGCCACGCATGCAGCATGCTGCGCGATGCTCACACCTCCGCCTTCTAGCCACCGTAATGTTGCGTTGCGGTTGCGATGGTTGTGTGGATGTTTTTATGCGTTCTTTTTGCGTGAACTTCAGACACCAGGAATCTGGTGTATGGAGTGCCATGAATATTGTATTTATGGACTTCAAAACATTCCTCTCAATAACGTTTTTTGAAGGAAAACAAATGGCGTTCTCCAGATCGTAGCCAGGAGTTCACGTAATACCAAAATGCAATTCTCATTTTTCAGAACATTATGCAAAAGCCATTGTACAGAGATGTTGGAGGTTACAACGTTAGCAGGGCCTTTCCCGAAAAGAATGTACGATCAGCGTTGAACTACGTACCCCAGCCAGAGTGTGTTCATCGTCGGCTACCCGAAATGCGGAAATACCTGGCTAGAACACATTGTCTACAACATTTTCAACGACCGTGCACCGCCAAAGAGCTTGATTGACTATCTCCAGGAGATGCCCTTTCTGGAGTGGCAAGGTGGAAGCAGCAAGAGGCTTGCAAAGACCGGGAAGCATCAAGACCCACATGCCTTTCCACTTGCAGCCGTACTCGAGGGACGCCAAGTACATCTGCATCAGCCGAAATCCGTACGACTGTTGCGTGTCGTTCTTCCACCACACAGGGGCATCAACTGCGGATTCTCCGACGGAACGTTTGACGAGTTCTTCGAAATGTTCCTGGCGGGAAAGGTGGGCTATGGAGACTACTTTGTCCATCTGATGTCCTGGCACGAACATCGCGATGACCCCAATGTGCTCTTCCTGACCTACGAAGACCTCAAGGTTGACACTGCGACGTGGGTGATGAAGATCGCGGACTTCCTCGGGGGCGACTACGGAAAAAAGCTACGAGCTGGGGAAAGTTTCCTGGAAAACGTTCTGAGCAGAACAAATTTCGAAGCCATGAAGGAACACATGAATGCAGCGCACAAGAACTTCAGTACAGAGGTGAGTTCGATGCCGGAAGACAAAAAGAGCCCGAGTGCCTGAAGCTTACCAGGAATGCTCTTGGCAACTGGGTACCCGAGGAGAATCAGAAACGTTTTGACTTTGTGCGCAAGGGTGTTGTCGGAGACTGGACAGCTCATTTCTCTGAGGAGCAAGTGAAGCGTCTGAAGGAGCACATTGAGTTCAAGACTCGCGGCAGTGATGTCATGAGCTTGTGGAACAAAATTCATCTGCCGTGAAGAAAACTGAGGGCTGTTTTTTTCTTTGAAATTAAAGAAATAAGAGAGAGACAAAAATAAAGAAAGAGAGAGAATAAACTTTATCAAAGAGCAGACGTTGTCTTCGTCCCCTGGTGGATGGTCTCCTCAGTTCAGGAGACCATGGTCCTTGGTTGCCCGTGGAACCCTGTCGATTATCTCGATCTATGCACCAGGGTCCACGCTGGTCAGCCAGCTCTCCCACTGCTTTCTGGTGGGTCTTACTGTGGTTCATATCATCATGCTGCCCTGCCATCCCCGTACCATGTCGTAGAGATTGTTGGGCACTTTTTAAGCCTTGCATTCGTATTCGCAGCAGGCTGGATGTCTCAGGTGGTAGAGTGCACCATATGGATAGCTGTTGGTTTGCAGCTGCCTCCAAAAGACTGCTTCTTCCCTGGATAGTTTCAGGTTGGCTGCTTAACAGACTCTTCTTCCGAGTTGGTAGTGTTCTAGTATTTCTGCACTTCTTTTGGGAACACCTTCATCCAGGCTCAACAGGGCTCGACCAGTCCGCAGATAAAGAAAAAGAAAAAAAAAGAGAAGAAAAACATGAGGTCAAATTGACAAATAAACTATTTAACTTGGTACGTTAGCTCATACTTTGCATATGTTTAAACAAATATGACGAAAAATACAGCCGATCGCACAAATCCGTTGGGGGGCTAGTTGGTTGAACATCTAGACGGTGGTTTAAAAAGCGCGAATGACTAAGAAGAGAAGAAGAGGACATGACACTAAACTAACTAATTAGTCGTTAGTTGTTTATACAGCAGGAGTTTAGTCTGCCAGAACATGGCGACATTGTTACCCACTGTACATAAGCAATTTAGCCAGTGCGGTACACTTACTTACAACTGCCGATTTAATAGAGCATGTGGAGAAAGACAAGGTGGAAGTGAAAAAGGAAGGAACTTCAGTTCCAGCGGTGATTTCCTTGAATACTCTTTAGTCGTTTGCTCTGTGTTATGGTGGCTGTAAGGGAGGTGTGCCGAACAGAACATCGATAGCATGCCACTAGTTCATGACGCCGATGGCACTGGTACCCTGCGCCTGGTGCCATCGTGCGGCGCACAATGGTACCACGCGTGCAAGTGCATCCTGCATGAGCACGCGCAGCACGAGACGCTCTCGTGCCCCTTCGAGCAGAAATTCACCGGTAGCCTGGCTACAGCGCCACTTTTTCGTCATGAAGCGGCGGCACGTGGAACTATCTAAGAATGCGGAGAGCTCGGCACACCTACCCCTATAGCCACCATATCTGTGTCCTCTTTTCTTTTTTCTTTTCTCTTTTTTGTATTATTTTTTTCTTTTTGTTTTATAGACAATTTTTAGGGGTGTGCGAATATTAATATTTTCGAATACGAATCAAATACGAATAGTTAGCTTCGAATATCGAATCGAATATTGAATTGTCGAAGGCATGTGCATTTATTCGCAGCATTTTTATTTTCACATGTCGGAACTGCAGTTGATTTTACTTTCGATTTTTAATTTTTGGATTTCTGAACTGCAGTTGAATTTTATGCATGACAATTTGTAATCTTCCCTACAACCAGGATTTTCGTTTTTGTGTTTTTATTCTCGTTAACAGCAGTGAGGCACTGGTGTTAACAAGGATATAACACAAAAACGAAAATTCTAGTTGTAGGAAAGATCACAAGTTTTCATGCAGAAAAATCAACTGCTTCACATGGTCAGGTTAGAGGCACTCCCTTCGAGCGAAAACTACACCTCCAGCCACTGAAGAAAAAAATTTAAGAAAAAAAAACTCTCTCCCTTGGCACTGAAGTGGCAGGTATTGGCAGGTATTTGATGCAAAGCTTCGCTCGACTCGAATACCTTAAGCACCTGACAGTTCGCCAACACTCACACGGATCACTCTCTCTCTTTAGCAGTGCCTCCTCCGCATACGCTACAACTTCCCATTCTGAAGCTGAAAGCTCTTTGCTTTCCATTGCACTTTTGGATAAGCGGTCAAATGCTTGCCAAATATCTGCTGACGGCGTTGAGCCTTGCTGTTGTGACTGTTCACAGCACTGTGACTGGCAGCCATGTGTCGAGTGTTCAGTGTGAACCGCTTTATCGTGAATTTTGGAGCGAGAAGATGGCAGGTAAAGCTCACGTAACTTTTGTTAGCGCGCGATGTCCACATGTCGCTCGTGAAGGCAACAGCGGTAGTGCCGCCTTCAAAGGCAGTGTTGGGCTCTGCTTTCACCTTCTTTCGGGTGTCATTATACATCCGTGTCACAAGCACACGCGAGCGTGTAGAGCGGGGTGGTAGGCGATAGTTAAGAACGGCTTGTGTAAGAATTCGCTTTGAAGCCGCGGTCTTCCACAATGCTGTAAGGCTGTAAATCAAGTGCCAGCATGGCGGACCCCGTGTTATTTAGCGCTCGCACCCTCTTTTCTGGCTGGCAGACTTCGTGCGGCGTACGAAGTCCGTCAGCGTCGGTTGATCTTTTCCTGGCGTACCAGCGGTAATCCCACGATACCCTTTCAACAACGCAGGAAGTGCTGTAAGATGTTGGACAAGGGTCGTTGTGGTACCTGTGGGCGTTTTAAGCGTTGACTGGCATGCTGTACATTGCGCCATCGATGCCGTCACTCTCGCAAAATATTTCTAAATAGCGCTTCTCTCTCTTCGGTTTGGTGCCATTTCCCGTTCGTTCCTCCACTTCGCAGACGGTTCCCCGCAATCACCTCCATCCGCCATAGCACGGGTGGACGTACGCGAAAGTGAACACAGATTACCGCTACCGACACCTACGCCACCAGTTTAAGGTGCAACCCCACCCTTGGTTAGTGTGATTCTGAACCAACA
>JAZHYW010001783.1:0-26596 GCA_037355805.1 Ixodes ricinus | reverse complement strand
TTGTCTCGTGCGAAAGCTAGAAGTGGCGACAAACGGAGAAAGAAAATAAGAACAAACAGCAATACTCAAAACAAAAAAGATGTAAAAATTCTACTTATTATGCACGCGCGCATACTCGCGACGTGAAAGCGGCCTTCAAACCAACCTTGCACGCATGATAAAACACTGTAGTATTGGGATACATAGTAAACAATACTCTCGTAGGAGCGGCAACTTACGTCACACAGCCTGGACGTGGGTTCGAATACGAGATCCTACACTCTTAAAAACAAAAAGAGTCACCATGACTCCCTTTGGGGTGTATTTGTAGCGCTACAGAATTGACTCCTCCACGACTCCAGTTTGTAGAGTCACTTGACTCTTTTTTTAAAGAGAGTCTCCATGACTCCCTGTGGGGGCTCTTTGCGCGCTACAGATTTGACTCCTCCACGACTCCAGTTTGTAGAGCCACTTGACTCTTATTTAAAATAGAGTCCTGCGACTCTCATCAGATTGGAGTCATGGTAGTGTATGGGCGACTCCAGGTGACGTAGACAACTGCGACTCTTTAACGACTTTTATCCAACGGAGAAAAAAAGTCCCAAGACTCCTTCCTGGTAATCCCCGTGACTCTTTAACAAGAGTTGTGAGGACCCTCCTTTAATGAAGAGTCCCCCGACTTCTATCGCAAAAGAGTCATGGGAGTGTATGAGTGACTCTCCGAAAGATAGTCTGTGCTGACTCTCACTTTGTCTGGAGTATAGCAGCCCTAGTCAAGTGTCAGTTTGTTGAACAGAGGGATGTATTGTGATCGTTAGAAGACTTCTTGCCGCCTGCGAGGTTCAACTTTGATTTCCCTAAAAAAAAGAGTAGTAACATCAACTGTGTGAAAGTATAAAAGTTGAAATGAAAACTTCGATTCCACTTAAAAGAAGCTTTAACATCAATTGTCTGCAAGTGTAAACGTCGAAATGCAGAACTAACATCTTGCAATTTCCTCTCCTGAAACATGGAAAAATGAATGATGATGGTCTTAACGATGGTGAACTGAATGCTGCTCCCAAATTTATCATGAAACACAATAGCTTTCAGGACAGCATTTTTTGTTACATTGGAATTGAGCACACAACAGAAAAAAAGTGTTTTTTTTTCTAATCGGCAGCTTAACTTTTTATTAGTTTGATTGCACTTATAATTCACAATAGGTTGTATATCTTTTTATCAGATGTCTGGACCATTGGCAAGAGCTGGTGTGAAGCAACATGTTCTCTTGCTTTATACCTGCTTTGAGTGGAGAGGTGGGGCAATAAAATGCAGGAATCTTCAATTTGAACAATAAAGATACTGTTTTGTCTCAGCTCATATCACTGCCATTTGTGCACATGCAACTTCATGAGTCCTACCATGCAGGTACTGGAAAAGAAACCACAAGTATTTAAAACAATTACTTCATTAGAAACTTATACAATACATATTGGCTCAGAAGTCTGTTTCGGCTTCATCACAGGTGTTTTATCACAATAATCTAAACAAATAACATCTTAAGAAATAATACTATACGCTAAAACTGGTTTAATTATTAGACAATAATGAAAATAAATTACAATGACAGGTTTTGTGAAGGCTTGCTTCACCTGCTTGGTGTTGCAGGATTAAATTAAACTAAAATTAAATTACAATCAAGTTTCCTGAAGGCTTCTTTTGCCCTCCTTGCTGTTTTTTCAAAGCTGTGTTTTTCTTTCTGCAGTTTTTTAGGCTTGGATCCTCAGATCAATAGATACACAAAAGAAATTTAACAGAAGTTTAGTATACACAATGGAACACACAAACCTTTGTGTCATAGCTGGAATATTCACCAAATACACATGGAAAACATAAAAACAGTTACAGTTATTCATAATTCTTCTCCTGCTCTAGGAATGTGCTTCGAGTGCTGTCACAACTTTCACAGCTCTCACCGAAATCTTTGTATTTTTTACCCATGAGGTGCTCAAACACAGAAAGTGTGTTTCGTCGATTCCCCCCCCTATACTGAGGATTTCTACGCTCAGTACGTGGCAAATATCAGAAAGATTCCTGTTGAAAAGTCCCGGATGCCGATTCATAGGTCCTCGGAGACAACGCACATGCTGCCAGATGTCCATGGTGCTTGGGAAAAGCAAGGTCGGGTTCCTGAAAGTCTTTTCTGGGTCCTGGGAGAAAAAAAGGACAATGATAAGAAGTAAGCTCTGAAGTCAAACAAAGTTGCAGGTGAGCAAAGTAAAATTGTCGAGGACATGTTAAGTGTCCACAGCGTCATAGATGGAAAGTCAATGCAGCAGTGAAGACAAGTGAGGCAGACGCCTGTTGCTGCCTTTCTATATTTCGCTTTCCCCAATTCTCACTTGATTATGAAATGTTTCGTACGGTTGAACCAGTGCATCAGGGTGTCTATCACATTACTGATTTCAAATTCCTGGCTTTTCTAGAATTTTCCATGACTATTTTGGATAAAAACTTCCGACCACTTCTGGATCGAAGGATCATATTTCGAAACGTTATCCAGCATAGTCATGCCCATGCGCAACTGTGAAGCATTGTTCCGCATCGCCGTTCCACTTTCACTGGTAATTTTCCCTGATGAAGCCAACTTTTTGACGAATTCCTGATAATCCCAGGTTGGGAGACACCTGATGATGTATCAAGTTACAGATGGACACCACAAAAGTGCAGACCATTGCATTCCAAAATTAATTTAGCCATCAGGAGGAACCTAAAATATTTCCATGGAGAGAGATAGAGAGTGGAGGGGACGGGAGGCTGCCGCTGCTATTGTCTACTTTAAAAAAAAATATAGCAATTTAAGCAGCTTAAAGGGAACGTAAGTAATACATCAGTAAGTGCACTGACAAAACGTTCAAATGGCCTAATTGTTTACCACGGCAAAAACTGCACGGTTCGGGGCACAGCCACACCGGCGGCAAGGCGTTGACATCAAGAGTTCCTTTTCCCTCGCTGGGTCTTGTGGTACCCTTGTCTCAGTTGACTGAAAGGAGTATCCCGTCAGTGTCGTGCATACTTGAGCCTCTACTGAAACAAAAATGATTCCATATGAACCGACTTGCCTATTAAAGACCAAAGCTCACTTCTTCACTCCTATTTTCTACCCACCTGATACAATGGTTTGTTAACAGGAACACCACCGTTAACTAGAAAACGCATTCGTAATGCAAGTCCTCCGTAGTAATGAATCATGTTCAAGGTCTAATTAAAGAACAAGCATGGGCATGAGGACACCCTTCTACATGGGTGAGTATTAGTGGACCTGATTCGGCTAACAATTACGAGGCCTAGCTTGAAAACATAATAGATGACGTTGTATCTGGTCATATTCTTTTTTTTAGATGCCTTGGCATTAGTTCTGACCTTGGACTGGTTTTGAGCGCACCAATATAATGTTTGCGACTTCTAGCCATGGGAACCACTAAGTTCTTTCAAAACTAAATTGCAAGCTTTAAAATAAAATAACAAAAAAGTTGTACCGATGCACAAATAAAATTACCATTGTCTATGCCTCGTACCTGCTGGCACCTGTTTCAGAAAATTCAACAAATACCAAAGTAATGCACGAATTATACATCGCGAAGAGGGCCCCCCTCCCACAACCCCTCGCTACGTGCCTGCTGATGAAGCCAAATTTTTGACGATTTCCCTGAGAATTTCAGGTTGGTAGACACCCTAATGATGTATCAGGTTACAGATGGATACCGTCAAAAATGCAGACCATTGCAGTCAAAATTAATTTAGCCATCAGGGGAACCTAAATCATTCCCATGGAGAGAGATAGAGAGTGGAGGGGCGGGGGAGGCTGCTGCTGCTATTGTCTACTTTAAAAAAAAAATCAATTTAAGGCTTAAAGGGAACGTAAGTAATACGTCAGCGAGTGCACTCAGAGCACTTGAAGTACAAGGGGCACGGTCCTTACTGAGAAAACGGGGGAGGGTACGAAGTCTAGCTCTACCTGTTCTGCAGCGTCTTGCATAAGCTAGGTGTTAGGCTAGACTGGGGCTTATCTACTGAGAGTGTGTAGTACAGTCAAAGAAAGCATAATAAAATACTTTGCTGGGCAAGCTGCTTCGTGGCTGCAATAAAAAAAGAGTGCATTAAGACAGGGACAATGAAGGAAGGGAAGACTTTTTTCTGAATAAACTAGTTGGTAGTGAGCACTTGTTTCTTCCTTTCTCGTCCACGTATCATTGTGCTCGCTTTTTGGTTGTAACGAAAGCTAGCCATGAAGGAATTTAGAGGGCTAAAAGCTCGCTTTAACATCTGTGTGCATGTGAGGGAACACTTCATGTATAAGGCCTACTACAAGGTCATCACAATTTTCCATATGGGTAACAAAATAATGCATCTCTGCATTACAAAGTATCCTATACCTTTTCGTGTGCTGTACCGATATAGGCATCTTTTTCACGCAGAAATGGCTGGACACTAAAACTAATAGTAATTAGTTTATCATCTTTGCTTAGATAAATGTTACTGAAGCATTTGGCAGGAAAGCAACCGCCTTCGATTATGAGCCCGAATCTTGTCTTTGGTCTGTTTTAAGTCATGGCCATGTACTATCGCGGACGTTATGATCTGAAACAGCACTCCGGCCTGTACACAGTACTACCTGCGCCGCCTGTCGCATCCCTCCGCAAACACAGTGCACCCTAAGGCCCAGATAAATTCTCACTTGCGCTCACCGCGCCGCTGCGCTCTTTCGGCCGTCTGCTAGCGAAAATATTTGCCGACGGAACCACCATCACGATGCGTGTGCCGTGTAGCCCAATGTTCACGTTTTCAGCTATCATGCATTTTAGTGCATTTCAAAAAAGCGCCTAAGTGGAAAAGGCGTTGTCACGCTCGTATATCCTCGATGAACGCATGCCTGACGCAGCTGCCTTGGCCCCCAAAACGAGCCGATCTGAACATCATCAAACACGTTTGAGGGCGCATCGAAGTAGCCATGTCACAGCGTTCCCTCCACCGTACCACTGCCGACGAATTGAGGGAAGCGGTAAGAGGTGAATGTGAGATGCTTCGGGCCGAGCCAGACTTCTTGGCGGTGAACCGGTATCGACCTCTTTCGTAAGTTTTACTGCGCGTCAGGACACCCTTAACCCGGACCTCTGCCGATTGGAGCAGTTTGCTGCTACGAATGCGACGTTCTGTTTGACGCCGTTAACCGGCGCATACTTTTGAGTGGTGCATCCTTGATCCCGACCTTCTTGTATAGTACAGTTGAACACTCACGCCGACTATTAATCTTTTGTGTCTGACACTGTCCTTTGCGAATATTATTTCTATGAACTTTCAAGCTTCTTCTCCTGGCAAATATATCACTGTTTGTTGCACTCTTATTAAGACTAGAAATTTGTAAATAAAACACTGGTGTCTTGTCAGCACTTGTTTTGTTTGAAACAAACACGTGGGACCAGAACAAAGAAATATTATTTTTGAACCTTTTCATACCAATCAAGGTTACAAAACCTCCTCAATAACATGTATAGATACCATTGCTTGTTTATACGGCTGTGCTCAATAAAAAAAAAGTAAATACCTTGAAGCCGGCGTAAATCCCGAATACAAATTTTGGCCTTTATTTTACGATGTCCTACTTTGTGCGTGCATTTTGTAAAAAAAAGGAAAAAAACCCACAACGTTCTTTGATATTGTCACGAATGACAAATGACGAGGCGGAGAATAACTAAAGGAACTAAACGTTTAATGAGGGCGAACTTGTGCCCAAAAATAAAAAGGAAACAGAAAGATAACAGCAGAGCGTCGCGGGCGTCGAAATCGGCGAAAGAGCAGAGTCGAACGCTGGGGCGAAAACTGCCTCGGCTTGCCAGGCGGAGCCCCTTTTGTACACGCGTGGGCTTCCGGAACATTCGGCGTAGAAGGTTCGGGTCGTAGAACATTCTAACCTCGAATTAGCAAGGCGGCTCTCGAATTTACTAGAACATCACATTACAGCGTCAACAAAATGTGTAGGCGCGGCCAGGAATCGAACCCTGGCCTTCTGCGTGGAAGATAAGCGCGATAACCGTTATGCCACGGGCGCGCTGCCTACTTGGTCAGCTGCGCCCGCGGCATTATTCCCCCTTTAAAAAAGGTGCATCGTCCCGATGCAGCACAACACGAAAAAAAAATCCACAACTAAGGGACAGCAGACTCGCGAGCCACAATTCACAGTTCACAGTTCACTCGTCGACGACGGTGGATAGTGCTATCGTTCGTAATACGGCTTCAGCCGGACGACGTGCACCACCTCGGGTCGCGGCTGACGTCTGGTTGATGGTCGTGTTCCGTCGGGAAGAACTTCGTAGTTCAGATCTCCGAGGCGTCGGATGACCTTGTAAGGCCCAAAGTAGCGCTTCAGCAGTTTCTCGCTGAGACCGCGACGACGAATCGGCGTCCACACCCACACTCTGTCTCCGGGCTGGAAGTGGACGGCGCGGCGACGAAGATTGTACCGGCGAGCGTCGACACGCTGTTGATCGTGGATTCGAAGGCGGGCTAGTTGGCGTGCTTCTTCTGCTCTCTGACTGACCGCATGGGCATCGTCGCATCCGTCATCCACAGGCTCATGAGGCAGCATCGCGTCCAGCATGGTCGTCACTTTTCTTCCATGCACCAGCTCGAATGGCGTAAACCCGGTGGTTTCTTGAGCTGCAGTGTTGTAGGCGAACGTGATGTAAGGTAATACCTCGTCCCACGTCTTGTGCTCTACGTCGACGTACATGGAGATCATGTCGGCGATCGTCTTGTTGAGCCGCTCCGTAAGCCCGTTGGTCTGCGGATGGTACGCGGTGGTCCGACGATGGCTGGTGTGGCTGAGCCGAAGGATCTCTTGCGTGAGCTGGGCCAAGAATGATGACCCTCGGTCGGTTATCAAGACTTCGGGGGCGCCATGTCGAAGGAGAATAGACTCGACGAAAAACTTGGCGACTTCCACCGCTGTTCCCGACGGAAGGGCTTTCGTCTCCGCGTACCGGGTAAGGTAATCCGTGGCAACGATTATCCAGCGGTTCCCCGACGTCGATGGCGGGAAGGGCCCGAGCAAATCCATTCCAATTTGTTGGAAAGGCGTAGTAGGGGTCGATATCGGTTGCAGGAATCCCGCAGGTCTCGTCGGAGGTTTCTTACGCCGTTGGCACTCGTGACATGACCGTGTGTACAGATGAACAGTCTTCGGGAGTTTTGGCCAGTAGTACTTGTCACGAATCCGGGCAAGGGTCCTGCTGTAGCCGAGATGTCCGGCCGTTGGGTCGTCGTGGCACGCTTGAAAAATTTCTTCTCGGAGGCTGGTAGGGACAACCAGTAGCCAGGGAGTTTCGCTGGTTCCGAAATTCTTTCTGAAGAGCACGCCTCGCCGCAGGACAAAGCTCGGTAGGTCCCGAGAAAAGACCCGTGGGACAGAGCCTCCTCGACCTTCGAGGTGGTCGATCACGGAGCGAAGTTCCGTGTCGTCGCGTTGCATTGCCCTCATGTCGGTAGCGTTAACTGCGCCTAGAAAACGGGCGTCGTCATCGTCGTCGGCGCCGGAGATTGGAGGTTCGACTGGAGCCCTAGACAAACAGTCAGCGTCATTATGCTTGCGGCCGGATTTATGTACAATGGTTACGTCAAATTCTTGCAGTCGAAGGCTCCAGCGGGCGAGGCGTCCCGACGGATCCTTGAGGTTGGCGAGCCAGCAGAGGGCATGGTGGTCTGTGACCACGCGGAACGGGATCCCATACAAGTACGGACGGAACTTGGTTATCGCCCAGACGACTGCAAGACATTCCTTGTCGGTCGTTGAATAATTTTGTTCTGCCTTGGACAGCGCCCGGCTTGCGTAAGCGATTACTCTCTCTGTTCCTTCTTGTCGCTGAACAAGTACCGCACCGAGACCGGTATTGCTGGCGTCCGTGTGGATTTCTGTCTCCGCAGACTGATCAAAATGCCCGAGGATAGGGGGCGACTGGAGCCTTCGCTTGAGTTCGTCGAACGCTTGTTCTTGCTCCTTTCCCCACTGGAACTGCACGTCGTCCTTGGTGAGATGCGTCAGCGGTGCAGAAATTTGTGCAAAGTCACGAACGAAACGTCTGTAGTAGGCGCACAGCCCAAGGAACCTTCGGACGGCCTTCTTGTCTGATGGTTTCGGGAATTCGGCGACAGCGGACGTCTTTGCAGGATCAGGGCTTACACCCTGAGAGCTCACAACGTGTCCCAAGAATTTCAGCTCACCATAGGCGAACCGACACTTGGAAGGCTTGAGTGTCAGCCCAGCAGTCTTGATAGCCTGTAGCACGGATCGCAGTCGTCTCAGGTGCTCGTCGAATTCGCTTGCGAACACCACAACGTCGTCGAGGTACACGAGACAGCTCTGCCATTTCAAGCCGGAAAGGACGGTGTCCATAACACGCTGGAAGGTTGCCGGCGCTGTGCACAGCCCGAACGGCATTACTTTAAATTCATACAGTCCGTCCGGTGTGACGAAGGCCGTCTTCTCACGATCTCGTTCGTCGACCTCAATCTGCCAGTACCCGCTCTTCAAGTCCATCGACGAAAAGTATCGAGCGTGGCGCAACCGGTCCAGGGTGTCGTCGATGCGGGGCAGCGGATAGACGTCCTTTTTCGTTACTGCATTCAGCCGGCGGTAGTCCACGCAGAACCTCAGGGTTCCGTCTTTCTTCTTCACTAGGACTACTGGGGAAGCCCACGGACTGTTTGAGGGCTGGACGATGTCGTCATCAAGCATTTCCTGAACTTGCTTCTGGATAACTTCCCTTTCTTTCACGGAGACTCGGTACGGTGGCCGATGCACAGGGAGAGCGTCGTCATCAGTGATTATTCGATGTTTCGCAACCGTCGTTTGGCGCACCTTCGACGACGTGGAGAAGCACTCACTGAACTCGACGAGAAGGTCACTGAGTTGTCGTCGTTGTGGGGCTGGGAGGGACGGGTCGATGTCGAGCTCTGACGGCATGGTTCTCTTGTGCTGCGTCGGAGAGGCGTCTTCTGAGATCGCGGCGATCGCGGCTGAGTCCTGAATTTCCTCGACGTATCCCACAGCCGTACCCTTTGTAAGGTGCTGCGACTCTTGCCGGAAGTTGGTGACAAGGGCTACGGTACGCCCGTCCTGGAGCTCGGTTACGCCTCTTGCAATGCCAATCCCTCGTCCAAGGAGAAGTTGAACGCTTCCTTCCAACAGTGCTACCCCGCAGGTGGCTTCTTCGGTCCCGACGGGCACAAAGACACTCGACAGCGGCGGCAGGTTTACGTGGTTGGTAAGGACTCGCACCGCAGCTAACGTCGCTTTGGGATCTTCCGCCGATGGAACAGGTTTCCGAAGCGTCAGCTTGTTCTCAGCAAGGTCGATGATGGCGCCGTATTCACACAAGAAGTCCATTCCGAGAATGACGTCCCTCGAACAGTCTTGCAGAATAACGAACTTGACAGGGCAGGTTTCACCGTGGATCTCAACGCGAGCAGTGCACCTGCCGACAGGCGTGATGAGATGTCCGCCGGCGGTTCGTATCTGCGGTCCGTCCCACGACGTCGTAACTTTCCGAAGGCGACGAGAGAGTCTCCCACTCAAAACGGAGTAGTCTGCTCCGGTGTCGACGAGTGCCGTCGCGTCGTGGCCGTCGATGATAACGTTGAGATTATTCGACACCGTTGCAGAAACGTCGTGTCGGGGCGTTGCGGCGTTAGAGTGGGAGGACTCCGGCGATCTTGGAGGATCTTGGCATCGTTCGTCTTCGGCAACACCACCTCCCGGCATTGCCGCGCCTAGTTTTCCCGACGACGCAGGGGAGACAGGCTCTCTCGGCGGGGTCGTGGCGCTGGGGACGCTGAACGTCGTGGCGATGGAGAGCGGGCTTCACGGCGGAGAGACGACACTGGGGAGGGCGAGCGTCGAAGGTACTCCTCGATGTCGCGAGGGCGTTCGCCGTACCTCGGGCGTGGGTCGTTTGGGTGGAACCCACGCAGGCCCATTTGCCGGTAGGGACAACGGCGGTAGATATGGTCGGCCTCCCCGCAGTGGTAGCAGATGGGTCGTCGATCCGCTGTCCTCCACACGTCGGTTTTCCTTGGCGCCGGCTGTTCTCGGCGGTCGTACTGACGTACTTCGTCGTTGCGTCGGGGGTACGCCTGCGTTGGTGGGTCTCGTCGTGGCGCAACCGGGTAATGTTGAGCAGTTGGCGGCGGTCGTCGGGCTACTGCGGCGTAGGTCAGCGTCGGCTCGTCGGCTGCGGCCACGGTGACAGGGGTATCCGGCAGGAGCGCTCGCTGAACTTCGTCTCGCACGACTTCGGCGAGTGAGAGGGAAGACGGGCGATCTGCAGCAGGTAGGATCTTGCGGAGCTCTTCCCGGACGATATCCCGGACGATCTCCCGGAGGCTGTCGACACCGCTGGTATTCGGGTCCAGTAGGGAAGCTGCGATGGTTGGAGCAGTAGGCGCGCCGGCGAGTCGGTGGTAGTGGCTTGCTCGGGCCGTCAGTGCGCGCTCGATGTTGGTGGCTTCCCTCACAAAAGCATCGACGGTCGTCGGGGGATTACGAACCAGGCCTCCAAAAATTTCTGCCTTGACGCCTCGCATGAGGATTCGAAGTTTCTTTTCCTCGGCGGCCTCCGGGTCGGCTCGGGCACTTAGACGCAGGACATCCTCAACAAAGCTGGTCAGGCTTTCGTTGGGGCCCTGCACCCTTGTTTGAAGCAGGTCCTCTGCTCTCTGGCGACGATGGTGGTTAATGAATGTCCGCTTAAGTTCGGTGACGCAGGACTGTGTCATGTAGATGATACAGGAGACTCCCAAGCTAACGTTGTGGGATGTGTTGGGAGGATATGTTGCGAAAATGTTCCGAATGTTGTGGGAGTGTTGGGAGATTTTGCGCAACAATCCCCAATATGTTTCTGACACAACAGTGATTGGCACGACAAACACGCAGCGTTACGCTACTGTTTCGAACGCCATGCTGCCTGGGGAACTGTGTATTAAAGGTCGGGAAAATGTTGGAGGAACAACGTTTGCTAGGCGGCATAATTTAAATGTTGCGCAACTGCAGCGCCCGACATGTTGCTTAAGCAACGTTGTAACAGTGTAGTACAGACGCGAAAATCGCAACATTGTGTAGTCAACTGTTTCCAATCTGTTTCTAACGCAACATTGATCGGCACGAGAAAGGCACAGCGTTAGGCTACTGTTTCGAATTCCATGCTGCCTAGGAAACCGTGTGCTAAAGGTCGGAAAAATGTTGAAGGTACAACGTTTGCTAGGCGGCATAATTTAAATGTTGCGCAACTGCAGCGCGCGACATGTTGCTTGCATACGTTGTATTAGTGTAGTACAGACGCGAAAATCGCAACATTGTGTAGTCAACTGTTTCCAATCTGTTTCTGACGCAACATTGATCTGCACGACAAAGGCACAGCGTTAGGCTACTGTTTCGAATTCCATGCTGCCTAGGAAACCGTGTGCTAAAAGTCGGAAAAATGTTGAAGGTACAGCGTTTGCTAGGCGGCATAATTTAAATGTTGCGCAACTGCAGCGCGCGACATGTTGCTTAAGCAACGTTATATCAGTGTAGTACAGACGCGAAAATCGCAACATTGTGTAGTCAACCGTCTCCCATTTGTTTCTGACGCAACATTGATCGGCACGACAAAGGCACAGCGTTAGGCAACGGTTTCGAACTCCATGCTGCCTAGGAAACCGTGTGCTAAAAGTCGGAAAAATGTTGAAGGTACAACGTTTGCTAGGCGGCATAATTTAAATGTTGTGCAACTGCAGCGCGCGACATGTTGCTTAAGCAACGTTGTATGAGTGTAGTACAGACGCGAAAATCGCAACATTGTGTAGTCAACTGTTTCCAATCTGTTTCTGACGCAACATTGATCGGCACGACAAAGGCACAGCATTAGGCTACTGCTTCGAATTCCATGCTGCCTAGGAAACCGTGTGCTGAAAGTCGGAAAAGTGTTGAATGTACAACGTTTGATAGGCGGCATAATTTAAATGTTGCGCAACTGCAGCGCACGACATGTTTCTTATGCAACGTGGTATTTCTGTAGTACAGACGCAAACATCGCAACGTTGTGTAGTGAACTGTCTCCAATCTGTTTCTGACGCAAAATTGATCGGCACAACAAAGGCACGGCGTTAGGCTACTGTTTCGAATTCCATGCTGCCTAGGAAACCGTGCGCTAAAAGTCGGAAAAGGGTTGAAGGTACAACGTGTGCTAGACGGCATAATTTAAATGTTGCGCAACTGCAGCGCGCGACATGTTTCTTATGCAACGTGGTATTACTGTAGTACAGACGCAAACATCGCAACGTTGTGTAGTGAACTGTTTCCAATCTGTTTCTGACGCAACATTGATCGGCACAACAAAGGCACGGCGTTAGGCTACTGTTTCGAATTCCATGCTGCCTAGGAAACCGTGCGCTAAAAGTCGCAAAAAGGTTGAAGGTGCAACGTTTGCTAGACGGCATAATTTAAATGTTGCGCAACTGCAGCGCGCGACATGTTGCTTAAGCAACGTGGTATCAGTGTATTACAGACGTGAAAATCGCAACGTTGTGTAGTCAACTGTTTCCAACCTGTTTCTGACGCAACATTGATCGGCACGACAAAGGCACAGCGTTAGGATACTGTTTCAAATTCCATGCTGCCTAGGAAACCGTGTGCTAAAAGTCGGAAAAAGGTTGAAGGTACAACGTTTGCTAGGCAGCGTAATTTAAATGTTGCGCAACTGCAGCGCACGACATGTTTCTTATGGAACGTGGTATTACGCGTAGTACAGACCCAAACATCGCAACGTTGCGTAGTGAAATGTCTCCAATTTGTTTCTGATGCAACTTTGATCGACACGACAAAGACACAGCTTAAATCCGCTCCTTCACACTGGCGTTCGAAACGCAAATGCTTAGCGGATCCGCCCGTTTTCGTCATTGAATCGCGAGCAATTGCACTGAATCTTTAAGCAAACGCGTCCGCAAACGCGACTCAACCGCCGGTGTGAATGGGCCTGCACTGCTTCGAGCTCCATGTTGCCTAGGTAACCGTGTACCAACGTTACTATAGAACCACTCTGTTAGGATGCGATGCACCCAGGTCAGGACGCGCTACCTGAAATCACCACTGAGGCAAGGTTGAAGAAAAACAATATTAATTGTGCTGCAAACTAAGGCCAGGATTGGGAGACATTTGCTTTAGTTCCCCTAGGAGCCCCCAGATGGCGCGATGATAGGACTTCGAGCGAAGAAGCGGGGAGCGGGGTCGGACGCGTTGAGCCGATGAGCGCTAAGCACCCTTCGCCTTCACCTTCCTTCTCCCTTCTCCCCCGAAGTGGGAGAGAAGTTTGCTCGTGCGGTGGGCGGTGGTCAACTGGGTCGGCTGGTCGTGCGGTCCAGTCGTCGGGCGCAGGAGCACATCGCTTCAAAAAGGAGATGTTCTAAGCAACTAGTCGCTTACTGTTTGTGGCAGGGATTTTCTTTTTCAGTGATGCTGAGAAAGAATATTACTTTTATTTCATATAAATCCGTCAGCTTTGGCAAACTTATATTTTCCTCATTTAAAGGAAAATATTACGTGCCTAACAACACAAAGCTTCAAACAAATCATAACAACATTGCCTTTGGAGTGTATCGGTAGGTCTGAAGATCAAGATGCTGTAAAGTTGTTTCCGAATATATGTGTATGTGCTTACGCGTGTAACCTGGATTTGCAACTAAAACACAAGACCTTCTCACTCAGATTTTCAGGGGCCGCACTTGAAATATCCGACTCCGTGAGCTTTGCAAACTAAGCAGGTGTTTTGTGTAGAAAACACTAGTAACGTCGGAGCTATTATACTACATAAAGAGGCCATGGACTAACGTTCGTGTTAGAGGGGTACTGAAGATTCTATTGAACGTGGATTCATCGGGTAACTTAGTAATCGCTTAACGCTGTTTTATTCATGTTCATGTTAGAAAATTTATAAACGTTACAATTTCAAAGCGGATTTCTAGGCCTTCGCTATGGATATTATGTGAGCTTATTAGATTCACGTCTCAACATTAAAAGAACCAGCTTTGTCCCCTTTATCACGCGCTACATATTGTGATGTCCTGATGATAACTACGTAGTTTCCATGAGCACAAAATTTTAGTATTTGTTCTATTCATATTTTATTCTTCTGGATGCAAGTAAACAATCAAAACTCGTAATTGGTTTCTAAAAAGAAAAAAAGAACAACTTTTGCACATAAAAAAAAACTTTACATATTGTACAATTGCGACCGCTGAAGTTGAAGAAACCTTTCTGATACGCCATCAGTTATGCAAAACTAAGACGCGAGTTTGCCTAATTGTTTTTCTTTCAGGGTGAAAAGCAGATTTGTGTAAAGAAAAGAAAGACAAACAAGACACAACGCTTTTTGGCGACTTTGAGGGTTACATTGTCCTCAACCGACTTTCCTACGGGACAGAAACAAAGCAAACCCCTTCCTTATGCTTGCAAACAGCTAATATGCCTAGTGAAGCGTATGACAGGATAACGGCCAGTCCGACTAAAGAGCTAACAACAATCCTGTATTGTCACGACTGAACGTAACATATGAATATGACATTGAAAATAAACGTTATGTACCTTGGGGTGGCGTTGGAACAGAGAGAGAGGGGATGGGTTCGATAGCCCGCCCCCCTCCTCCTATAAATATCGCGAAAATTCCAAGTAAACAATGCGATGAGGGGCCAGAAAAACGCTCTCGCCCCGCCCAACACGCACGCACATATTGTCACCACCGTCAATGGCCGTTGCCACAGTCACCCCTGATGAAGAGGCCAAGTATAGGCCTCGAAGCCGGGTAATTAAGACTCGGTAGGACGCCCCCCCCCCCACACACACACACACACACACACACACACACACCTCCTTCTCCCTCCCCTTTAAATAATATCGAGACAACTATGTGAATATATAGGCCCAGGAAGTTTTCAAATATTCGACATCATGGAGAGCTACCAAGTATCTAACCACGCTTTGTGTCAACGACACAAACGAGTTTAGAAACTCGCCGGTGTCGTTCGAGGTTTTCGGTCCACGATCTATGTCGACGTGTTTGATCCACGCCGTGTACTTTGAAAATAGCACCCCCAATGTTTTAAAGAAACTTAGTAGTTCGACAGGAGAGGAGTTTGAAATAAAATCGCATGTAATGTAATAATACTTAGTTTTGGGGCGAAAGAAGAGAGCTTTCGGTTTGTTGTCACTTATTTTTAGATTATTTGAACTAGCCCAAGTTTATAAGTTTTTTATGGTGTCATTAGCTATGCGCACAACTTCATTTCCGATACTAGCCGAAAAATGAAACGTAGCATAGTGGTCTCACTATCACAAGACTTCATACTTTAGGAGCTTCTGGACGCGGATGGCCCTTCTACGCAAATATTCTCGCACTCAAAGTAGCAGGGAGGGAAACGAAGGAGGGGGGTCAAACGACCAAGGATATTGTAACAAAGCCATCTGACACCAAAGTTCTGTTCACAAGAACATCAGGCTTACAGGATGGCGACCCGGCCTCGACACTTGAGAAGCGGTCACGTCGCCCGAGGAGGGGCTCTTTTGTAACAATTCAAGCCGTGCGCACGCCCTCCCCCTCTCTTCCGAAATGCCACTGCAGGCGAAATTCGCTTCGTCGATTCTCTTCGCAGCCTTGGCCCGACGAACGCTGTCCGCTAAGTGAATTATTTTCCCGATACTCTAGTCACCCCGTAGGCTGACATTGGGGTGGAAGATACGAGCTCGTTAAACAACTCATACCTTCATCTCTTTGCCACGTGATCATGTTCTCGTCCATACTCACGCAAAGAGAGGGAGTCAGGTGACGAAAGAAATGCCGGTGATTGATTCTGCGAGCCCGTCGTTCCCACCGTACTGTCAGCATAAGGGTCAACCGAGTAGAACCCAGGTAGAAGTACGTCGATTTTTAAGCTTTACAACTTGCGTTGACATATCCTGCTTTTTTGTGCTTACTCCCTATTGTGAATTATCTATTATTGGCTGTACAACGTATAAGTGTGTCCACAATCGGGGGAAGTTGACTATAACCGAAGGGAAAAAAGGAAGCAAAAAATAACTAACGAAGCAGCCAGTCTGCTTTCTGCTCTTACAAGCAGTTTGGAGCGGATACGCATTTTTTTCTGCACCCTTCCCAGGTGTTCTGAACTGCTTTAGTAAAAAAGATAACACTATGGATTGGTAGCTGTTCTGAGACTCTTTCGCCGTAGGACGTGTATTTAGTCATTTCGGTGCATATAGATTTGATGTGAACTTCTTGGAACGGTATTTAGGCGCACAAACTATTAATTTTACAATGAATGCACCAAGTACATTTTAATCCATTCATTGCTTTTTATCCCACCACCGATTTTTATAACAATCTAACAATATTACATTGTTTTATTCAGAGTTTTCAAAGTAAACGCCTGGAAATACATAATTTATTAAAAAAATAAAGAAATAACAACAACAAAAAAGACAAGATATGAGGACCTTATAAGCTGCAAGAATACCGAGGCTGTGAGCGACGCTCACAAGACTGCTTGGCAAGGGGACACCCGCGGTTCGAACCCTCCACGTTGCGTTCCGGAGAACGACACTGAGCATGAACGTCACTGAGGCGATCGGAACAAAAAGAAACTCAGGCTAAACACAAGACGTTGCATAGATGATGGCACACTAAATATTATATTAGTAGGCATTTACTTTAAGTAACAGAATGAAAAGAAAAAAATAATGTGCGCATCCTTTACCGCTTATATTGAAGGTACATTTCCTGTTCGGTTTACAAGTTCATTCGCAAAGTAAATAAACTCTTCCACGTGGTATCATTTAGGTCTTCGCATGAAAATATTTGTTACGACTTGTGAGGGCTAATAACGGGCTGAACGGCCATTTTGCTTCGGCGGTGGTGATCCGAGCACATCGTGTATGCGACATTAGAACTAGAGATTCCGTGAACTTTTTGCGAACCTGAGGTTCGAAGACGGAACCGAAGGGGTTCCAAAGGATCGCAAAGGCTCGAACCTATAAAGGTGAACTGGGTTCGAACTTTTTAATTTTTGGCGCTGAGATATTCCATTGTTTTCGACCTTCCCATTTTTCGCGCTATAAAATTCGACATTTTCGAACTTACTGCGCTAATAAATTCGACGATTTTCGAACTTTCGACCCTGCTGAATTCAAAAGTTCAACGAACTTCAAACTTTTAAACAAAAGTTCGAGAAAGTTCAAACCCAGTTCACCCCTATAGGTTCGAGGCAACAAATATTAATAACGCGAGATGTCAATGTGTGAAGTGGAGTTGAAATTACACTCACAGTCTTAACTGATCGTGCTACTAACGAAACGCTTGTAAAGCGCCGAATGATAGCTTTGGGGTGGCCTCGTACCCCGCACCTTTTTCTTTCGACTTCCGCGCAGAGCCTCTCGCGCGCACAACTCCGTAGGTTGCCCCGAGGTAACCTGTAGGCCAACAGATCGCTGATCTGCAGGCTCGAAATTCAACCGGGGCGCTTCGCTGGGAGCATCCTTCGTAGCATATTAGTTGTTTTTGAACGCGAGTCGCTCGATTCTCTCGCGTCAAGGATAGACGCGCGCGGAGAGCGACACCGATCCGCTGCAGCGAACGCTGAACCTGAGCTTACTTCATTATCATTAGTAACCGGCTACATTTTAGAGCGTCCAATATCTCCATTCGTCGAAGAAGTTTCAGGGAGCGGCAATATGATTTGACCGAGAACGGCCGGTCGTGACCTGATCAGTTGTATTAGTCCGGGGGATCCCTAATTGAGTCTGGTTGCATTCTCCTCAACTCTGACTATACTTCGTTTCAGCTTGGGTCCAGACGCAGGCGATGCTACAAGCGCGAGCTCCGGGCTTTCTGCATCCCTGCCAAGCACGCGCGCTCGTGCAATGCAAGCACTGTTCAGGGCCACACGCTCGCGCTCGTAGCATCGGCTGCGTCTGGACCCAAGCTGAAACGAAGTATAGTGTCGGGTGCTGTGCCTGTGTTCAGTGTTTTCTCCATCCCACGGGTCATCCTGCCGAAAATAAACGCCCAGAGCAACTGAATTTTTTTAGAAGCCTGGATGCCTTTATGTGACTGCGTTGTCCCGCATATTTAGTTGTCTTATGCCAGCATCGCATTTAGGCGACGTTTGAACGGATTGCTATTAGCTCGCAAATAAGTAGGAAGTACGTTCACCCGACCGCCTCGGGTTTTTTTTATGAACCGTTCAACCAGTTCAACGCTTGTTTCATAAGTTTCGACAAATAACGAGCAATACAGATAATACCGTCAGTACCACAGCACTGAGAAGGAATGAGTATTATAGAACATAACGTTGGGGGGAGGGCTAGAGTGAGCTGGTGTAAGAATATAATAATCTGGGCAACGTTTTTAGTAAAATTTGTAGCACATTTCGCCAACTTTTTAGATGAAATCATGAAAACTTAGTTCGAGCAGAATTCGATTTTCATCCGTGAAATTCAGACTTGGAACTTGAAATCGAACCTTTCAAACTTTTCAACCTTGTACCTAGAAAAAATTCGAAATAATAATTTTTTTTCGAACTTCAATATTAAATAAATTGAAATCTGTATGTGTAAAAAAATTTGATATCTTCGAACTCGAACTTTAAAGAAAACTTTAAAGAACCTTAACATTTGGAATTATTTGAATTCGAGCCTCAGCGGGGTTATAAAGTTGCGAACTCTTCAAATTCGAACCTTATCAAGGTCGAACATTTTGAACCTTTCGAACTCGACCTTCGGGATGTTCGCGGCATCCCTAAGTAGAATATAAAGAAATGACATGAGTGATAACTGCACAGTTACGCCAATCATCTACCCATGCAAAAAAAATTATTTGCGTTAGCGGATTTGGTGCGGAGCTTGACGAATGCACACCACTACAACAGAGCCAATTACCGACGTTATTAAGATTTATTAGACGTGTGTCCCCAATAATCAAAGAAAAATATTTGGTGAATTTGGATGTGGCTTTTCCTACATACCTGTTTTAATTTTGATATAAGTTAATGCGCCCGTGTGTCTGATAGACGATATAACTCTCCGACACAAGATGGCAGGACACGCGGACGCACATTAAGGTCATCCGCGAAAACAATAAAAACCAAGCGGCGCGGAAGTTTAGGCTCCAAGGAGGTTTATTGTCAGGCATAATTTTTGACGTACCGCTCATAACACCTTTTCATGAACCAGATATTTCAATACTGCTTTTTATATGTACATCGTTTCAGTTTGAACTTTTCGGTGTATGAACATTTGAATGCACTATTGTTTTGTGGTCAACATACCGAGAGGCATTCTTTGCTGACACACTTGTTATTTACATAATTTACAGATAGATATTTACAAACGGGCCAGTCCGAGATAATGTCTATGGCAGATGAGACGAGCCTGGGTTCCTGCCGGCGTGTTCCATCGGAGCTCTGTGTCGCGTGTGTGTCGCTCGTGGTGCGAGGCTCCTGCCTCGTTCGCAGTGCGTGCGTTGGTGCACGTTGCTCTACGGTGTCGATGGTGTCGCCCGCTTGTTCGCTACAGTTTTTTGTGTTGGAAAGTTTCGAGGAACAGAGCTTTTGTCATAAAGTGGAGGCTTATACGTGAGGACATATCAGACTCGAACATTTTTGTGAAAGCACTCCAGCTTGTCCACGCGTGAGGTGAAAAGCTAAAATATATGACAAGTCAGAGGACTCCATGCGAGTGCAACTGACGTACGCGAAGCACTTGGTGGTTCGAAGCGACCGGTAGCTGACAGGTTGTCCGCGCATTATTCTCGCGGCTAGGCATTTACGTAAAGCTGACAAAACTGGTGTCAAAGATGACTACGTCATAATTGCGCGATGCACACGCGTTTGAAATTAAAGCGCCCTTTAGAGCCTGATGCGAAATTCCGAATAGGTTCAAACAATCGGTCCGGTCGTTGCTTAGGACTAGCTTATAATCAAACTTGTTTCATGCAAAAGGTAATAGTTAATTTCGAGTTACTCTTCCTTTGATACGTCATGGAGCTGCGAGCTCAGTTTTTCTGGTAATTCGTGCAAGCGCGTCCCGCACTTACGACTAGGAAGTTTCTCTTGGGTTCGCGTCATCGTAGAGCCGTCCAGGCGCCTATTCGCTCAGTCAAGCGTATGGACGTAATCAATAGAAGCTCTGCGTCTGACGGCCAATCCTCACGTCACCTTGAAGAATAATGCATGGACTACAAAAGCATTCCCTGCACTCCATTTATTCGTTGATGCAAGCCAATGATACAGAAAGAAAGATAAAAAAAACATGGTTATCATTACTTTTAAGAGACAGAAGCGTGTTCGACATTTCGATTAGCTCTGAAGTTTCGAATAGATTCAAAACAAAAAAAGCATGCGCGACCAAAAGCGTCGCTGCGATCTCATTAGTGAAATGTAAACTGTCACATTTCCAGGAAATTTAGCGACTATGACGCCTAAAGTCACAACACCCGCAGGCAGAGCGCCCGAAAGCAATCGCCTCCAGCCTTCAATTTGATCTTAGCCACAAATTCAAACAGAGCATCATCGACAGAAATAAGAGTATTTGGTTGTACACTCCGACGTTGTCGCGTTGAGTGGGCGATGAGAACAAGCCGCGCTATATACGAATCATAGAACCGGCTGTTCGCAATTCAAAATTACCTTCGTGACATCACGAATAGTAACCATATGCTTTTAGAGCATTTGTGCGAGTTATGTGTTAAGCCTGGTTCAGACAGTTGCGTTTGACTGCGTTTGACTGCGTTGCGGCAGCGAGAAACCAGGACATCCCTGCTGCTTATGTCGCGTGCCAAGATGCTTCCTTGAATTGGATTCCACGCTTCATACGAAGCACAGATGTGCCGGTGACTCGCTTTCGGTACTCGACGCAAAGCAGTCAAACGCACTCAAACGCAAGTGTCTGAACCGGCCTTTAGAGGATGTATCATGCACGCAGCTCGCGCAAGATCATACAAAAAAGCGAACTGCCAGGCACGGCGATTCTCTTAATGTGAATCCCGAACTTGCTTGTGCCATATGACATTACATTGATTTTAGAACAATCGTATGTGGCCATGCAGTCCCACAACCAGAGTGTACCGAAAATAAAACGCACCTTCGGTTTACTACGCGCGCAAGCACGTGTGCCATGCGTGGGAAGGTAATCCTTTCACAAATTGAGCGCAACGCTAGCTCAGTGCTGCTGCGACCCCGAGCCACCGCCGCATTCGTGTCTCGTATCTTGTGTTCGAAGTTTCTCTGTCAATGTTTTTTTAAAACTTTTTACGCTTCATATAAAGCAGGAGTACCCCGGTTTGTAATGTCGATTCAGCACTCAGGTAGCGCTGCAGCTCTGAATGTGTGACTCGATGTCTGTCTGTGACAGGGTGGAAACATCCTTTGTTTACCCAGTGCCACCGGCGCGTGCCGAAGAAAACACATAAATTAACCTTGGGAAAGGAAATGGCTTCAAAGGTCTGGCCAAAGCTGAGCGCTCGCGCCGGGAGACGCCGGAGCGCGTGCACTTTCTATAAACATAGAAAATGACCATACCAGCGCGTCTGTAGGTGAAGGCACTCTTCATGCCGTGACCTAACGAGTGCCTCAATGCCTACTTGTGATTGTGAAGAGTTTAGTGTCAAACGCTATCCAAGCTGCTGCTGCGAGCGCATGGCCTCATCACAAGTTCCATGCGCTCACGTCAGCAGCTTTGACATTGCAAGCAGGACGTCGGGCTACCCCATTGCTATGCGCTGGCGTGAGTTGGCCCAGTGTCCTAACAGGTCGCAGCTAGTACATATGGAGTGAAAGCTCGCGCTGCACAACCCAGGAATTCCGGATTTAATCTTTATCCCTGCTTGTTTCGTTGTGCGTAAGCATTATAGCGGCATACATCACTAGACCGTTTCAACTTTAGTTCGAGCGCAGCGGACGCTACGAGCAATCCGAGCCAATCCAGCGTGATAAAGTGTCATGTGATCTAAAGATTCACGTGTCGCTCCGCTCAACTAGAAGATCACGTGATACTATCACAGCGCTGAACTGGCTGAAAGCTTCCGACGTCCTCGGACTGAAAAATGTTAGAGACCCCAAGGTAACAGCTGTACTACTTTTAATACTCAAAACAAAAAAAAGCTATTCGGTCTATAGCATGCTTGTGCTATAATGATTGATCACACATACATTTATTTTAAGCATAACTTATTCACTACCCAACAGTTAATATTTTTCAACTTTGCAAAAGTAATCTTCAATTTTCTTAGAAACAATACGGAGTCCTTTGTTACTCAATTTCCCTTAAGAGACACCCAACACAACTTGCGACGTGTGGAATATGATAGAGGCCAAATACGTACTTATTATGGTGAACAAACATTAAAGCAGCAATTAACACAACTTTTTAAATATGCATCCACAAATTCCCGATATAGCAACTAAATCAAGATCTGCAGATATATTTAAAAAAAGAATAAGGAATTATATTTCGAGCATATATAAAATATTGTGTATACATGCTGCCGGACATTTCATTGTGTTAGAAATGTACATATTTCTTGTTATATTTGTTATGTTCTTGTGTTTCATTTGTATATATACTGTGTGTTTCCTTGTAAGAGCTGCGCCGCTCTGAAACCTGTATGGGGTACGGGGTCAGGGTCAGGTGTTTTAATGCACCTTAGGTCCCTGCCACCCCAAAATTAAATGGCAAATAAAAAAAATACAAACTGCACTGGCTAAATCTCTCTTACACAGCGTAAAAGGGGAGGGGAGGGGGTGGATGTGTTAGAGATCATGCGTCACTTGAGTGGCAATCTAATTTCGCGCTGCCTACTCCAACTAAACCAAATTCTTTATACGGCGCACGCAGAAGCTAAAAATATCTATATATCTATATATATAAATGCAGTTGTCTGGACCAATTAGGATGTACCGAAAATTGTAAGCTTTCTTTCTGTCTCTTTATTTCCGTGATCGTTTATGTCCTCATATTCAGAAGTCAAAACATAGCGAATCACTCTATCAGCTCAAAGACTAAAATAAGAAAACAAAATATGCTGAGAGCAGCTTTACGAAAAAAACATCAAATTTATTAAACAGGCTACCTCGTAATTTTTCCTCGAATAATCTAACAAAAGAATGGACGTTGCGCACCAAAACTGTAAATAGCTAACAATTATAATAAGTAGTGATATCTCGCAAGATTTTCTGTGTGTGTGCAAACTAGTATTTGCATTCACTTTCATGATCTGCGAGCTCGTCCAAAAGAAGAAAAGAAAGGACAGGGCGTTGGAGATTGCGTCTGCGGCAGCAATCGATTTCCAGTTTTTTGTCGTGTGACCCCACTTTCTGCGCGCAGTTGGCACAGAGAGCGTGATCACTTGGTCACCTTTGCGCTCCACCATCAGTCCGAGCGCAGCGGACGATACGAGCCATCCCAGCCAATCCAGCACTCGTGCCATTTGATCTTGAGCTCCGCATGCCCCTCCAAACTCTTCGCCCAACCAGATGGTCACGTGACACGCTCCCGGTGCTGGATTGGCTGGGATTGCTCGCAACGTCCACCGCAAGCGGAGTACAGTTGAGACGGAGCTTTTGCTGGTCGGGGTGTGCGTAAATTGGTCGAGGGCACTCATTTTGACAGCCGAGGTCTCTCTTCAAAAGGATTAGGATTATCTTTCCGCGGCATCTTTCTTCTGTGTCCAAGCTTCCCAAGAAATATCGCGAAGACAACGTTCCCCTCCTTCTCCCTCACCCCGCCCGTCGCTGTCCGAGAGAGCTTACAGCCCCTGCAGAATGACCAAAACGTAAAAGTTTTCTGGCTGGGGAGGAGGAAACAGACGGAATGCTGAAGAGGAGCTTTCCTCCTCTCCTCTCCGGCATTCCGTCTGCTTCCTCCTCCCCTGCCCTCCTTTCCCTCGAAGTTTTTTAACCTGACCTTCGAACCCCCCCCCCCCCTCCACCCACACACACCCTTACTCCACCCCCTCCGTTCTTCCCTGAGCGGACCGCGCGCGGCGTCCGTTTGTGAGCACAAGAACATAATAATACAAAAAAAAAAAAAACTTCAAGACAAGGTAATAACGTTTTGTTAATACCTACAGCCCTCAAAACCAACAAATGTATTGGGTTGGAACACTGCCATCACGCATAAATAGGTCACGTTTATGAGAGGGTACAAAACCTTTGCATGGAGGAAGAAAGGGAGAGGGATTATCTGACAATGCGGGTTATGGTGTCAACATTCATTTTGTTCTGTTTTGATTATTTGTGTTTCCGTGATTCCGCTAACATATGTATGTGTGTGTGTGTCCGCGCGCTTCTGTCTGGAAATACGCATGTGAGTGCCAATTCGTGTGTATGTGAGCCCGCGTGTGTATGCGCGTGTGCGTTTCTGTTTGTGCGTATACTTGTCTGCGAAGATACAAACGATAATAAAGTCATTCGTGCCTTCGCATCGCCGGCCTTGCGCCTGGTGCACGTGTGCTAACTTTAGCGTACTCCCGCGCTTTCCACGCGTCCTCAAATTGCCAGATTTAGGGCTTTTCGATGGCGCTCAGAGAGTTTCTAATAGAAACCAAACGTTTAAAGGGGCGGTGCAACCATTTTTTTTACAATGTGCGAATACCGCTTAGAACAAATCTCTGACGTCTATGACCAATGAAACACTCGTTCGTTTTTCTTCTTACGCAATAAACGTCGCAGAAAAAAATAAAGAAAAAGGAGCAGCGTTCACCTCCTCAACTCGCGGCCAGAACAAGCGGCTACGTGATCTGGAGCCGATTATATGCCGCCAATGTTGATCATAGCCACGCGCTGGGTTTGGCGAAGCACAGGACACGCGCTGAGTTCCAGACATTCATTGCAGCTATTGGACATGGGCCACAACCCGAATCCTTGTCGAGCTATTCCTTATCACGAGCCCAAATCGAGTGCCCACGCAATGCCCGGGTCAAATCTATGAGCTGCATTCAACTACCATCACTGCGATCCCCTAGCTATGTCATAAATTTTTGGGAAGGAGAGATTGAAAGAAAACGCTCGCTTTTACCGTTGAAATTACACCGCAACAAAGAGTTTTCTTGGTCAATGGCGTTGCGTGCGAGTATACTTGGGTTTGACTATTGTGAGAGTAAGCTCGTGTAAAGTGAAAAAAAACAACATTCCAATTGAATATCGTTGCAATGCCTCTTTAAAGGGAAACTGAAGCGGTTCTGTTTTTGAGGAAAAACATCTATATCGCTTTCATTTGGCCTTCAAGATCACAAATATTGAGATAATTTTTTTTTTTTAATTTTGTGCGCGGAGGTCGCAGAACTTAATTTTTAAAGTACCGCTGAAACCCCTCCTTCCCGGGCGCCACTTCATACGAGGATTTTCGGAATCCCTGCTCTCGCGCATCTTCAGCGCCCGTCAAAGCTATGCTCGTGCACGCTTGCTATTTTCGAAAAGGTCATAAAAGGCCGTGTTCCAAAATTTACTCGATCCTACGCCAGGTTAAGGGTTTTTGTACCTTGGCGTTGTAAAACCTACTCGCGTCCTGCGTTTTTCAATCTGTGTTGTCACGTGACATGACCCGTCGGAGTAACTCGGATCCGTTTGCGTAAGATTTGGAACACAGCCAAATAGACGTCACGACTAGCGTCAGTGCGCAAAAATATACGGCAAGCTTGCAATTGCACGCGCTGCTAACAGGAGCGACATGTGCTTGGGGGCCCAAATATTCTAGTATGGCGTCACGACTTGTTGGAGGTTTTCGTGTTTTCTCGCGTTTCGTTACATCTTCGGGGAAAACGAACATGATATTAAGATTCACGAGATACAAATACGACAAAATTCACCTCTATCTCGTTTTTTTTTTTTCAAGAAGTGTTTCAGCTTTCCTTTAATCTCACTAATTAAAGAGTCAATTGAAAAAAAAATAGCTTGCTATAATCCGTTGCAACTCAAGAAGGTAGGGCGAGGGTAAAACGGGCCGGGGAGGAGAAAGCAGACAGAACGCTGAAGAAGAGAGGGGGAAACCTCCTTCACTCTTTAGCGTTCCGTCTGCTTCCTCCTCCCTGGCCCGTCTTACTCTCGCCCTACCTTCTTGAGTTGCGACGGACTATAATTAGTATTTTTTTGTGTGTAATTTTTTATGTTCGCTTGGCTTGTAGTTAGTTCCCAAAAAGAGATTATTATTTCCGTAACCACCCAAGTTTTAAGGCTTTCTGAAATTATTTGCAGAAACATCCGGTATAATAGGCTATGATTTAAGTTAAAAAGTGAGTACTGCCGGAGTATGAATTTTTTCGATAAACGGCGTTTTCGATAAACGGCCTTTTCGATAAACGGCGTTTCTCTAAACTGAGTCTCTTCTTTCTCTAAACCGTGCTTCGATAAAACGAGCCCGTTCTCTAAAACGTGCTTCGATGAATTGGCATTCGATCAACTGTAGTAAACCCAAGAAAAGAGGGGGACAAAGGGCAGCGAGTGACATATAAGTTTGTCCTGTGAAATGAAGTTTTTAGCTGAGGAAGTGGCCGAGTGGGCTAAC
>JAZHYW010001782.1:0-44775 GCA_037355805.1 Ixodes ricinus | reverse complement strand
CTATTTTGCATAGCCTTGGCTGCCACGCCACATGTCGTGTACTTGCGTAGCTATCATGCAGTCAAGCACGCCTGCTGCTAAAGTATGGCAGTGTTCACAAAAATTGCTCTGGTCAAGAAGGGGAAAATGTGATTCAGAGTTGTTTCCACTCTTCAAGGATGAAACTTTAGAAGACTTTCAGCTCGTTCATGCTAGCCGCCATTGGACTGAGAAGGACAGGAAGAATGCTGCGCAGAAGCTTCGAAACATAATATGCTATTTCACGCGTAACCCCCCTTTTTGCCAGTAGAGCAGCCTTCGGTCATGGAGACGTGAGCGCATAAATTTCAAAATTTGTTTTCTCTCTAGAGGCTACATATTTGGGCAAGTTATTTATTCACATTCTCTGGAGAGACAACTTTAATGTGTGCTAAAGCATGTTTGACGTACCGGCGTACATATCCTCCAAAAATATAAGCACACCAAAAAAAAAAAACACTCACGCAGCGCTAACAAGCAACTTTTAATATATTGTTACTGTTTTCCTTTTTTTGCGATCCAATAAAAATGATTTTTTAGGATATATGTGCTGGTATGTCAAACAAGGCATTACAATTCGCCCGATCTGCAGTATTAACATGCACTAAAAGCTTCTGGGACCACCTGTTCTCTGTGATAACTCCTATAAACCCGAAGCGTCCTAAAAATTAAAAAAAATGTTGCTCATGCTATGTTTATTTTTTTGTCAAAAGTGTGATTTAAGGTCACGGCATATTCGTTTCTGAGCAGTACTTTCCGCTGAAGAATGATGGCACATAATCCAGCCGAGGCGACAGTTGAGCTGGGTGATGAGGAGGTGCTCGTCAGACAATCGAAAGGAGGCTTGCAACTAGCTGATGAGCACTAGAGCCAACTCCCGCCACCTTTTGCTAGTAAGTTACCGTTTAGTCCGACCCCAGCTGGCTCAGTTTCCATAGCAACCGGCTGCTCCGACGATTGCCGTACGCTGTTGCTGGGACAGGATTCGGACACCGCCTGCTACTGCTCTTCGACAACAATCAAGCGGGAGTCCTTTACGAGCCAGGAGGTTTACGGTTGACTTTATCGGCAGAGCTCTTTTTCTCTGCGTAAATAAAAGTAATCTGTGCTTAGATTGAAAACACTTCTCCGCATTCTAAACTTAAATCGGGATTTTCCAAAGGAATAGAGGAAACGAAATGGTTACAAGGGGTGCTAGAAACCCTGTTACCATGGTGACCTTCAGGACCAAAATGGATATCTCCTGTGGGTGCTTCAAGCATTATGCGTGTAGCACTTTTGGCCTAGTGTCGTTCACTCTGGCATCTTAAGCTGCCATTTACACTGGCTCTGACGAACACTTCTCGTCCCCCTGCCATCACCTTGGCTGGTTTATGCACCTCCCTTCTTCACCAGAGAGTTTTGCTCAGGAAGGGTTGTGCCGTGATCTCAAATCTGATTTTTTTTAAAGGGGAAATAAGTGTTTCATGAATGCTAACTTTTAGATTTTTAGGATGATGAGAGCATGTAGAAGGAGTTGTCGCCAAGAACATATATCAGAAAACCTCCGCTAGTGCACCTTTAATAACTGATGCAATTGCCACAAAAATCTGTAATCATGAATGTTTTTGGTGAAGCTGCCTTTTTTAGCACTCGTGCGTCTGGGAACAGTCTTCTGTGCTTAGATTTTTTCTACAGAGATGATGGCAGTTCCAATTAAAGGACCTCTTATTTAGAGTAAATTTGTGGTGTGTGTGCGCAGGGTGTACACAGTATGCGTCTTCATCAGCATCAGCCGGGGAACCCATACCTCGGAGGGCTACCCTCCTTGCTGAGGTAGACACCAATCAGCCAAGCATGCCCAAGCAGCAAAGCTGCCATTTTCCGAGACAGCTGCACACTTCTACGAGGAATTGTTTTTGACAGCATGGATGGCGAGGTAGGAATCCCACATGGGTGCAGCTGCAGTCGGTTCTAACACAAGTCCAGATATATATAAAAAAAAGAAAATCTTCTCAAGAACTTTAAGAAATGAAAACAGTCATTTTTTTAGGAAACTTGGCTGTACACATTAGTGAAATGTTGACTTTTTTAAGGTTTTTTAAGGTCAAAAAAATTTGTCAGTAATGTGCGAACCGTCGCTTATCTTGGTGGGCGCAATCCTGGCGGCAGCTGAGAACGACTCCATTACGCTGCAGGCAATGCAACAACCCAAGCAAAGGAGGCCGGTCGCTCAATGTCGAATTCGCATGGACAGGCGACAGCGGAGCAATGTTTTCCAGCCAGGAATACTATACGCCTGTCACAGTGCGCTTTCTAGATTTCGCCTGCAATGTTTTGTGTTTTCCGATGCTGTATTCCTCAGACACTGCTGCAACATCACCCTCTCGGCCTTGTACGAGTGGTTTCCCCTGATTGTGTTCTGGTTTCCCACGACATCGTGGAGCTGTTTTTATTTTATTTCAACTCACGGCAAGAGAGCACTCTCACGAGATAAACTACAATTTACACATTCAAAATAAGTTTGCTGATTACTGCACCTTGCAAATTACCATCATCGCTAATATAAGCTGAAGTGGTGTTATGTGTGGTGCACGGTACCACAAGTGCCACCTGCCAAGTACTCATACATGAAGAGGGCGCATGTTGCACCTCTACCCACTTTCGAAACGTCTGCTTTGTCCGACAGTTAGTCAATGTTTGCTTTTTAATACCAGATTTGAACTTCATTTCCTTCTACTGAACTCATTCCTTACGACGACGCCAAAGCGGCCGCAGCCATGGTCCTAGGAGCCGCCATTTTTGAACTGTGCTCATCTTGGCTTTATACAACTTTTCAACACGAGTCCTCTTTGGAAGAGCGCAGACTCTTTGCATGCGCACTCAATTTTAAAAAAAAGCGCGCGCAAAGCACAATACGTGGTTAGTGTTTGGCGCACGCTCAGTGGCGACGACGCTACTCTTTGCGTGCGCAAAGCTTTAGGGCGCAATGTTCTAAAATTTCCTTGTGTGTACTGGACATTTCAGATGACAAGACCTCTTATTGTGCATGTGACTATGAAATAGTTGCGGAATTAATTTTCTCCTCGCATCCCTTTCGTGAGAGTGATGTGCCTGTTAATCTGCTTCTCACTGCGTTCAATCCACATGCATCTTCACATCCCACTCAGATCAATCCACCAGGAATTCCATCGCTCGCGATTGGCTGACAAGCAACATCACCGTTCGGCTTTGTTAGGGTGTGCTGGCTGAGCCCTCATGTTCCGCGATGTACCGCAGGAAAAATCCATCTTGCACATGTTTGATCGCATTTAATAGGAAAATAGGCCGTGTTGCACATCACTGTAATTTCGGATTTTTATGATGCTTAGGTCACATAGAATGGTTTACAACGATGAATACACTATTCAGAAACCTCTTTAGTGCCCCTTTAAATATTTCATTGCTATTTTAGGTTTCGTATTTTTTGATTTTTATGTATTGATATAAATATTTCAATGCTAATTAGAACTAATCTGTTACTAAATAAATTGTGTATGTCGATAAATTGCATTAATTCTTTGCATAGACTCCAGCCAAAGAAGACCTTCAGCGAGGATGACCTTATATTGCTGAAGACAGCAGCTTGTGTGGCGCATGTGCCTAGAATCCCCGCATGCTCCTTGATGCAACGGCTCACGCAAGCACGTGTCCTTTGTCACCCATAAGCATGCACCATGAATCACCAATGGGGCGGTCTCGCGTAATTATGCGCGCATAGCAAGTACATCTGCTGTACGGTAGAAAAACGCTTCGGAGAGAAAGAAAGTGCGTGAGGAGCACATAGCTTATCTCAAGCGTCGGCTTGAGCAAGTAAGGCAGGGGAGGCTCATTGCTCTTTGTTACTGGACTTTGCGAACATGAGGAAGAACTCTGCTCCGAGTGGAGGCCAGCGAATAAATGGAGTTGTAAAACTTTTGAAGTCTAGTAATAGATTTGCAGTACACTCTTACGTGTGTTGCAGCATAGCCCTTCCAAAATATATTTTACTTTATTTAACAATAATAATCTCTTACGTTGTAATTCCAAATGGCTCGCCTCATTTCTTCACATTCCCTATATGTAGATGTTCTTCGTTTACGGATAAAACATGATATTATCACGAACGACAAGTGATGAGGCGGCGAATGACAAAGTAAACTGAATGTTTAATGGCGCGAACTTGTGCCCAAAAATAAAAGGAAAAATATAGATAACAACAGAATGTCGCGGGCGTCGAAAGCGGTGGAAACAGCTAGATCGAACCCTAAGGCCAAACTGACTCCGGCTCGCCACGTGGAGCCCCTTATGTAACACGCGTGGGGTTCTGGAAAATTCGGCGTAGAAGGTTCCGCGTGTGGAACATTCTGACACTCGATGAAGCACACACGGTTCTCGAATTTACCGGAACTTTACGTAAAGGTCAACAAAATGCATCTCCGCGGCGAAAAATCGAACCCTAGCTTTCCGCGTGGAAGGCACGCGCGATACCCGCTGTGCTACGAGCTGACTGCCTGCTTGGTCAGCTGCGCTCGCGGCACTACCCTGTTGGGAACACCAACAAGAAACTCAAGCTTGTTTAGCTGGTTTTAAGCTGCTTTAGCTGGTTTTAAGCTGGTTTAGCTGGTTTAGCTGGTTTGTAAGTTCTTTGAAGCTGGTCATGCTGGTTCGAGCTGGTACTGCAGCTGGGCAAGCTGGTTATGAAGCTGGTTCAAGCTGGTTATGAAACTGGTTCAAGCTAGTTCGAGGCTGGTCTAGGTGGTAATCAAGCTGGTTCTAGCTGGTCAAGCTGGTTCAAGGTGGCATTGCAGCTGGGCAAGCTGGTTATGAAGCTGGTTCAAGTTGGTTATGAAACTGGTTCAAGCTTGTCAAGCTGGTTCGAGCTGGTCTAGGTCGTAATCAAGCTGGTCCGAGCTTGTCAAGCTGGTTCAAGGTGGCATTGCAGCTGGGCAAGCTGGTACCTGAGCTGGGTCAAGCTGGTACTGAAGCTGTTTCAAGTTTGTCAAGCTGGTTTGAGCTGGTATAGATGATAATCAAGCTGGTCCAAGCTGGTTCGAGCTGGTTCGAGCTGGTTTGAGTTCACCTGCAGCTGTGCAAGCTGGTTCGAGCTGGTACTGAAGCTGGTTCAAAGTTGTCAAGCTGGTTCAGAGCTGGTGCTGAAGATGGCCCAAGCCGGCTAGAGCTGGTGCTGAAGTTCCCCGAGCTGGTGACACTTGTATAGCTAGAGGTATATCTAAGCTTGTCTATCTGGAAGTCACACTGATGGCATTGGCAATCAGTTAAAGCAGCACGAGGTAGACCAAAATATTAATAAATTGACAAAGAACATGTCATGGCCCTGAATATTTGGCCTAATTAATAGAAGCTAGCTATAACTGCGGTTGCCATCGTGGTCTAATTTTATCATGATTGTTAAGTATGTTATACCGAACCTCAAAGATAGTGAACTTTTGGGTTGTTTTAAGGTCAACCTAAGCTGGTAAATCAGGTGCTTCGAAATGGTTCCAATCAGGAAATAAAAAAGCGAGCTTAAATGAAAATGAATGTATTCCCTTTCTAATTAAGATAAAATGTTGCTATATGAGATCAACCCTCTTGGCATGTCATGATTTTAGTTGGGGTGGTATAACACATTAAGCTTATTACCATTGATTATATGATCGGACCGACATTACAAAAACAAACACAAACTGGCATTTTTACATTTTCTTTGCTGTAATTGCGGGAGTGATAATTGCGGGAGTGATACATAGTAGTTCTAAAACTTTTGCTAAGTAGTGGATGTTGAGCTTTCCGTTTCCTCCTTTAAAGACGAAGGTCAAATGGGCCCAGAGTGGCCCCAGGGAGCGGACGCAGGTGGCAAGGTGAAGAAGCAGATGCATATTAAAAGTCATCGCAGCCACTCCGTAGAGGATCTCGACACGGCCGACAAATGCAGTCAGTAGTTTTTCTGCAAGAATGAATGAGAAAAAGTTACACATTTCTTTTTAGCCTCTAAAGAAAGGTTGCACTTAACTATCTTGTTCAGGTTGCCAATGTTGCCATTTTGTACGTCACTGTAATTTTGGCAGATGCCAGTCAACATTACTGCGATGTCTAAAATCAAATCCGAAACATCCATGGTCTCAGTTCGAATGCCCTTGATGAGGGGGCTAAAAAAAGGAGATTGACGTGATAAGATCTAGCTGCAGTACTAAAGGCTTATTCACGCGATGCATCTTTCAAACGCACCACAGTTTAGCGAAACCAAGTGTCCCTGTTCAGACACCCAAGCGTGGCGGGCGGGGCATTCTCTGCTCGGCACAACGCGGCCGACAAGTGAAGTACGCAGTAGCGTTGTGTGCAGTGAACGGGTGCCACAAGTAGCCGCCCAAAAGCCCGTTGATATTGGTGGTACGCGCCCAGGAAGCTGGATAGGCGTGAACAAGACGTGCAAAGGCAGCTGTTTTACGTACACCTGAGCAACGAGATGGCTGTAGAATTCCGTTCGCGTTTTGAGACTTACTTTCGGCTGTCGCTGTCTACCATCTTACACGATAGCGTACATATCCTTTAGATGATCAAACTTCCGCTGACAATTTTAAATTTTCCAGGTTCATACACCCTGTTGAACATGCTCGAGATGTCTGAACAGTGCAGCCTTCCCTGAAAGCAAACCAGAGACATGCCATAAAGGAACGATGCGGCTACTGGTGCACGAAAAATGTAGACCTTGGAGATCGTAAAACAGGCTGCAAGGCATTGAAGGCATGTACGCGTCATTGTGCAACAGTACCAGTGGGACCTCGGTGATACACTCTTGGTGGAAGAGATTTTTCTGCCACAGCGGTTACATTCAACAATGCCAATCCCGATTAGCGTTATTATAGGTATATGTCTATAATTTGTGTTTGTCAGAATAAGCTTTGCTTGCCTGATGCATTGAAAAAGTGCCACTTGACGTGGTTGACGAGACAGAATTGGGTTTTTCCGACCGCTGTCGCAGTCTTCCCTTTCCTCCCTTTTGTTTGTGTTGCGTCAGTACCTGCTGTGATGAGCCTGCTGACAGGCGAGAATGACCCTAAAGTAGAGCATAGAAGCTAAAAAGCGATTCTAGCTTTTACACCTGGCAGCCGTTTATCTTTCCATCTGCTCATGCTTCCTTCTGCTATGTTTAGTGGCTTACACGCTCCAATCTGCTGTGTTAGTAGGCTGGTTGTCGGTTATCTCCATTCTGTTAGTTTCATTTCACAGTGAGTTCAGGTATTGTATTCGTGCCAATATGTTAAGCTTGCATGAAAGCTTAAAGGCTTCCCCCACATGGAGCACTTTCTCAACGTCTTCAATGCCTGGGCGGACGTTTTCCCACCAGCGCTTAGCGGACACTTTTTCTAGAGAAGGAAGGGATACACTTTCATAAGACGACATGATTTACCCGGCAAACGCACGTCTTTCCTTCCGCTAGACACCAAGGAGACGCCCACCGAAATGTCTGAAAAATACCGAGACCATTACTTTCCGCAGATAAGACCTTAACTGTGGAAACTGTGGTGAAACTTTGGGGCTCGTAGCACCCCCGCTGCAAAGCCCTAAAGTTGTTGCTGCAATTTTCGGGTCCGCTGAAAACTTTGCTACTGTTGCTGCACTTTTGGGAGTTCGAAAAACCACAGTCCAACGAAAAGCATATCAGCACATTTCCAACTTCAAATTAAATTTGCACTGAAATTTGTGTTTCTGAGATGTGTGTGGATACAATGTAGAAACCATCTTAAGTTACTTCAAAAACATGGCGAAGCTATAACAAAATACTTGTCGTAAAAGCTCACCTGCACGCTTGATGTCGTGGAGTGTGAGACTGTTCCGTAGCAAAATGTGAACTGCCTCGGACAGCTTCACAGGTGCCTCCAGTGGAGCTGAGGAAGGATGTCCATCAAGCATGGAAGTGCATAAAACAGAAGCCACTGCTTCCCTCAGAAACCTTCCAGAACCCAGCTACTCAATTGAACGAGGTAGTCGTAATAGAGTGAGGAGGCTTGATACCTCATAGGCGTTTGTCCACCTCGACGACAGATTGGCGTGTGCCTGCAAACAACATTTAAATGCTTCAGTAAGTCATATGGGGAGTTTTTTGTTTTGTCTAAAAGAGTTGGATTCAGAAACCGGAACTAAGTTATTTTTCGTTGAAATTGAACTCACCATAATTTCTGGTGCATAAGACGCTCTCACTTTTCGCAAGTTTATAAGTAAAACTTAGTGTATAGGACGCACCTGTGTAAAAGACGCACAGCCAGAAATTGTGGAAAAAGAGTGTCTTCTATATGAGACGCATCGCTGCATAAGACGCACTCCCCACTTTTTACAAGTATCTGAAGTAAAAATGAGTATATAAGATGCACCTGTGTATAAGACGGACAGCAAAAATTTTGGGAAAAAAGTGTCTTCACCGGAAAACATGGTATATCTGTTGGTGTATTAATGTCATAAGTTACTACACTGGAATCAGTCATAGTGTCGAGGAAAACCTGCAGAGGTAGTATCGGTACATAGATCAGTTTTCAAGTTGCGAGCAAACATTCTGTTTAGCCTCAGTTTCGCTTCACATGGGTTTCGCTTCACATGGATTTGGCTCCTTGCGAGAAAAACTCCTCATGTACAATCAAAATTATTTCCAACAGAGATTGACATTAACCACGATTTTGGTGTCTTGTAAAAGGAGTATGTAACAACCAGACAAAGTTGAATCAATGCTACAAGGAGGAACACTATCAAACTTCCAAAATCAGTATAGCTATATCCAAATGTTGTTGTAGCCACATCTGTTGTAACAACTTTACACTTTACTCCGGCACTCTCGTATTATGAGAACTGTCTTCAGGAAAAACAATATTTAAAAGAAATGTGCAGATGAAGAAAAAAATGCCATGGGTGGGGGAGTGGGAGAGGAGGTTCCAGAGTGAAAAGGTGAGGATTACAAGGGGAAAGGACCACTTCGGAGAAGAGCAAGGTTAGTGTCTGCTACACATGCACTGCAACCCGGCTACCACTTTTACCTGCAAGCATATCTTTCTAATGAGAATGCCGTGTGCTTATAATGCTGAACATGTCTGTGCCATCATTTCTAATGTTTTATAGTTGTACTACCGCGGGCACTGTTCTGCTCTGAGATGGCAGCCGTGGCCATTTCCATACCCTCATGTTCCCGCACAAGCCTCCCACAACACGTGCCGACCTACGCATGTGCGGCAGAATTGCTCCTCAGGCCTGAATGGGGCTCTCCACGCCGTCTGCTAGGTGCAAAGCCATAATGCTGCCACAGCGCTGCTGATACTGAGGAGGGGTTGGCAAGCGAAAAAGTGGCAGAAATGTAGTGCAATTGCCTGCCACGGTGTTATGGATTTGGAAACCAGTTTTGCAAATAATTTGAAGCGAGGAGAACACACCAGCGGCCGTCTATCCAACCAAGGTGTATGAATCATCAGTCACGATTATGCTTAGCTCGGTATGTCTTCACCGCCGGGTTGCTTGGCTGACTCATGTTCCGCCCTACCATCGGGGAAGTCTCCCTAGCCATTACCGAAAGAGGCACCGCTGAAAATGCCTGTGAGGCAAATAGCAGCAAGAGCTGTGGCAGCGTCAACGCCTATGACCAGCAGAGGACGAAGGAGAGTAGTGATCGCAACGTAGAAGAGCCATTCCACAGAACAAGGTATACGCATGGGGTTTTGGAGTGTGACTGCTATGTGGCACTCAGAGGAACGAATTGCGAGAAAGGCCACGGCGGCTGCCATGTTATAACTTATACCCAGTTTGTTTCACTACAGACACTACAGGAGAACAGCTTTTGTCCTGTAGTGTCTGTTCCCTTCGTTGTTCTCGTTTTTAGATAGCTGTCATGCCCGCATATCAGCTGACCGCCGCTGGCAGCATAGATGGCGACAGCATCCCATTGCACCCAGCAGGATTTGATTTGGCACGGGTTTTCCGTGCGGTACTCCGCTACTTTGTGATGCATTTGTTGGAATGAAACTCCCGTGGTGCCAGCGCATTGTAACATCAGCAGCTGGCTGCAAAAGTCTCCTGAGATAGTTACCTGCAAGAAGGAACACCAAAATTTGTTGGCAGGAGACACTTGCAACATCCGCTAGACACAGCTATTAGGTGTCCGATGCAATCGAATTCAGCGCCAGTATCGCGTTTTCCTTACACACATACCAATGTCAGCTAAGCCTGCCGTGAACTTGTCGATGAGAAATGAAGCTTAGGGATTTGGCGCACTACACCTTGCAGAACGCAGTGCATGTATTCCACACTGACCCCTGCAATCAGGTCAAAGCCTGAGAAAAATGATGACAAAATCAGTTACAACACAGTACATTTTACAGAAGAAGTACCTTGAAGGTTCATGAGGGCTGACGGGCCTTTGATGCCATTCACGGGACTTCTCAGTCTCAGGGCGAGCTCATATCTCGGACAACAAGCTCGGACGTCCTTGGGGCTGGGGCTTCGTCGGAAACATAGCGAACACAACCTGCAAAACAAAGGTGAAGTACAGCACTGAAAATGTCGGTTCTGATGTAATCAAAGGTATGATTCTCACTCAGTATGTGAAAAGATAATGTGAAAAAAAACTGAGTTTTATGCACCTTCTTCATGCCTCTCCCTTTCATCAAACACCATGGGCAGCCGAAATCCATTAAAGAGCACCATAGTTCTGCCGCGGCACGGGCAGGGGCATCGACGACTGCAGCACAGGATGAAGGCGTTTGAAGTATGACGCTGGTCACCATGCATCCATTCCACAGGGGTCATATTGTTCACTTCATCCACAAACTTCGTCATGAAAGCTGACATGTCTGGGTGGCACTTACCAAACCACAGGCCAGCCAGGGTTGGATGATGCAAGCGCAAACTGGGAGGAGTTTGTTCACAATGAACTGAACTGGCCACTCAGATGTTTTCGATGATTTAAAAATGGGGCTCCCATCTGTGTTTGAAACTGAGGGTTAGGTCGCTAATACCAAAACCGACCCCTCTCGGCGCAAACGCTTGTAGGCTTCGGCCGTTATGATGTATTTGATCACGTCACTGCGGCTGGAGGCAACTTCAGACAGAGAGCACTGGAGTTCGGTCTTTGTTTTTGCAATGAGGTGCTTCAGCTGCTCATGGAAGTCAAGCATCAAAAAATAAGACCCATCGCGTCTCAACTTCGTTGTAGTTTCTTCGAACTGGCGTGCACTGCAGCGTGCAAGTGTACAATCGGTGTCGAGGACTGTGATACAAGCAGGGCAGAAGTAGTGGTACTTCACGATCTCTGTCGTCTTTTTGGCCCACAGCTTCTGAACTTGCATGTCGTTGCCCGAACAACAGTGCAGCCAAACAGCGTGTTTACGAGACTTAGCAGCTTGCCAAGCCCCATCCAAGTCGACCTTTCAGAGACGGCATACTACATTATCATCGCTATGGCGCCAGCTTTAGTGGTGGGTGAATGGAGCAAAGTGCTCGTCCCGAATTGCTCTACACACAGACTAAAAAAGTCTTCGATGGACCCCGGCCCCATCTCATCGTTGTCCTCCTCGAATGCCTCTGGCGCAATCTCATCGTTGTCGGCGGGCTCAGGCGTGAAGAACATCTTCGAATGAACGCCATCCCGGTTCTTGACTGTCGCAGCCGTCACGGACTTCAGCATCACTGCTGTTCTCTCTGTAATCGACTAGGTTCTCTGGGGCACTTTCACACTTGGTGGAGGCATCTCCGATGTAAGAGTCAACGTTGGCGTCGACGTTGGCGTCGACATCGTCGTTATCTATACAGAAGGGCTCAGTTGCTCTATCTTCGCCGTCGAGGGACTCCGTAGAGGAGGAGGTGTTACCTTCAGTTCGCAGTGCCGCACACGCCGCCTGATAACGTAACGTCGATTCTGGGATGAGGTACGGCTCATCCGCGTACATGTACTTCTTCCGTCGTTTGCAGGGAGTAGCCATATCGAATGATGTTAGCGTCAACTCTGCTCTTGTAAAGCCAGTCAAACGCAAACAGCACCGCGCGACCGCGCCATAGGGAACGCGTCAGATTCGATATTGCGGAGTTGGGACAAAGGATTCACCCGCTCCGGCCCGAAAATGTAACCCACCCACCTCTGAGCTGTGGCCTACCCTGGGAACGCGTCAGAAGTCGATTTTGCGGAGTTGGTTCAAAAAAGTCACCCGCTCCGGCCGGAAAATGTTACCCACCCACCCCTGAGCTGTGGCGTACCGTGCCTACTGCCCAACAGATGGGTGACTGGGGCTGTCACGTGTCTGTCATATCGTTTCTGTTCGTTTTGCGTTTCTTGCTCGCTAACCGAATGCACCCCGTTTGCTTTCGTTCGCCTGCTTCGGTTCGTCGTCTTTGTGGTTGTTCTCTGTGTTTATTTACGGTTCGTTGATTATTTCCTTTTATGTGTCTTTTGCGTATATCATTAGGAAATCGAATGTTTGCTTACTGTCAAATTCACGGACGGTGTGCCGCTTATTCTGCCAACAACTATGATAAGGAAGTGTTTTCCAAGTAACGACGAAGACTTCGACGCAACGCGCATATACGAAGCATATTGGATATCCAATTGTAATGAACAGGAAGGACTACTTTCGACGCGAAGATACTCCTTTTGGGCGGTAAGTTTGATTTCTTTGAGAGAGAAACACCCTCCCATCTTTTGCAAAAAAATATTAACAAATGAATTGAAAATGCAATCTCTTCACGCGACTCATTACTACGCTCCGCCGAGCCAGAATCGCGAAAGAAAATGGCATACCAGCGGTTGCAGACATGCCAGCTTTCCTGTTTAGTTTTAATATTCTTTTGAGTCCGTGCTGACCTAATATATGTAGTGCTGGCGTCGCGCTCCTCCACTCGCGCCAGATGCCGGGCGGAAACTGAAATCGCAAATTATCGTAGCTACGACACTGTATTTTACCACTTAAATTCGACTACTATGGTATATTCAATTTCTCAAAAATATCAAAGAAGAACGGTTCGAGCCAAAAATTATAAGTAAAAATTAACTTCATAGGCCAACAAGTTATACGGCTCTTCGCACATTTCGTGCTTTTGTTTGCCTAATAACCTACCACATTTTTTTTTTAAGGTTCTGATTGAAATGGACGTTGGCTAATTTGGTGGCTAGTTTAGCTCGTTTGTCTACTTTTTTGTCTTGCCTCGGCGGGATCTTTAATGGATCCTCAATACGACTATTTGCCGAGTGCGCGCGGTGCCGAGCACGCATGGGGTTGCGGGCCCAGCTTGGTTTACGCTTCGCGAGAGCGAGAAACTGAACTTTGCCCATAGCGCCTGCCTGGAGAAGACACCTCTTGTGCCTGCGTGGAGAAGAAACGCTCGCGCCTCGAGAAGAAAGACCGGAGGAACACTACGTAACGCAAGCAAAAGAGACCCTCTCCATGTAATCAGAAGTTAATCTAGTATAATAGACATTACTTCATTTCATCTCAAATCAACATCGCATTTTTAAGGAACGGAAATTCAGCACCCGGCCACTGCTAGCAAATTTGACTGAAATAGACGTTGGCTAATTTCATTGAAATAGACGTGACTAATTTGATTGAAATAGGCGTTGGCTAATTGCGATTGAAGTAAACGTTGGCCCATTTATTGCTTTGCATTTGCAACTTTTGACTGGGGCAATTTTGTTTTCGATATTTCCATGAAATAAACTAACTAACTGGCCGAATTGATGTGGTAAATTACAATGTCATAGCTAGAAAAACTGAATTTGTGCGATTTATTTGAAGCATGTTTGCCGTCATCTGGACCACTCTGGCATTTGAAATGCTTTTCTTTTGCAGCAAGCCTCGATGAACTACTAAGAAAGATGCGAACTACAACGCTATGCCATCCCAAGGATTGTTGGTGATTCATCCCAGCTCATGCCACCAGCGGGAAAGGTAAGTTTTTTTTGTATATCGCTTGAACCAGTAAAAAGATGGAATTCCACTGAAACAAGATAATTGAAAATCATGTATCCTCAACAATTGGATATACTTTTTTGTTGTTGTTCTTGTTAATCACAGCAGGTCATAGCCAACATCCTTCTAAAGAGGCATTAGAAAGGTTTCTATGATTGTCTATTTACTGGCTATAACCCAGTCGCTGGGCTCTAAGCATCCCCAAATTAAAAATTACAGTCATGTGCTGCCTGTTTCACTATTATATATGTAAACGAAAAATCACGACATCTCATGCAACAGATGGTGCCATTAAACCCAGCCAAATGTGGTGGAATGACGACGGCACTCACCGACCAATCGTAAGTGGTGGCTTCCCATGAGTCAGCAGCCGTCAGTCCTGTTCATCCATATGAGATGGCATCGCTTGCGATTGGCCAACAAGTGCCGTTCGTCGTTCGACCACATTCGGCTGGGTTTAGTGGTGCCATCTGCGCCTGGGATGCTGTGAGCTTGATCATATTTTTAATAGTGAAATAGGTTCCCTATGACTACTTTTTTAAATATGTTGTGAGTGCTCAGAGACACATGCGACTGACTCAGGCGTAATAGACGACCTAAGAAACTTCATAGTGTATCTTAAACGCTAATAAACAATGCACTTCCACATGGTCAGCTCTATTTGTTGAGGACGTGGAAGATATACATAGCTTACTCTGATGCGATTCGGTCTGTCATGCTGGTTGGTGGCAAAGCGGCTTCATGTCATTTCGTTGACCACGTATATTGTGGACAACTTTCATCGGCACCCTCTCAGTCAACGTGCACTCGTGACATGTTGATAGAAACTTGTTCTTGAATTCCACTCTCCTCCTACGTTTTATCAACAAAATATTTTGATCGCAAGGTGAATTGAATTTTAGTTACTAACTTTAGTTCTGTCACTAAGCATATCGGACATGCTAACAATGTTGGCTCTGCTCGGGCATTGGTGCATAGGCACAATATTGCTTTAACAACTGTTGACATGGCAGATAATAAACACCTTCAGGAACCTACGAACAGTAATATACCAGCAAGAACTAAAACTAGAAGCACATATACCCATGTGCTGGGGCCGCATCGCCTGCCGGGGTATGTGTACCGCAGAAGGCATGATAACCTGTTTAGCTGCTGTTGACTTGGCCGATAATATGAAAAATCGTGTTGACGAAAGCGTAACCAGATGCACGCGAAACAAATACTAGCTCGCTTTGATGAGACGATTTGTCAACAAAACATAGCAGTGTTGGCAAACCAGTCTGTCAATGAAATGAAATGTTAATGAAACAAACTGATTGCCACTGGCTGGTGGCTAAACCTGTGCGGGCATTCGCCTCACCACACTTGCTGCACAAATATAAGTGGTGCTCTGCATGAAGCAAGCCATAAAGCAGGAATAACCATCAGCACTGGCAATAGCATCATGTTGCAAGCCATGAATAAGGACTTGCTTAACAAACCTTCAAATTGTGTCTGGGGCACTTCAGTTCCTGACTTCTATAAATGAAACAAGCCATTACTCTCCCAGTCAGAGATTACTTCTGTTTTGTTCTTAGCATGCGCAAGACCTTGGCCGTAAGGAGAAAAAGAAACAAAATGAAAGCCGTTTACAACTCCCTGTAACGCCGAATTGGAGCGCAGCTCTTGAGGAGGAGGAGAGAAGGGTAATCAGGGAGGGTATACCCCTCCGGCTCCTCCTCCCCTCATTCTTCAATCTCCTCCGGGGGGTCACGTGACCTCGGTGGGAGGGGGGTCACGTGATCTGGGGGGTCACGTGACCCCCTCCCCTCCTCCCCCAGGTCACGTGACCCCTCCTCTCCCGAGGTCACGTGACCCCCTCCCCCTCCTCCCCCCGAGGTCACGTGACCTGAGGGGTCGCGTGACCCCCTCCCCCTCCTCCCCCAGGTCACGTGACCCCTCTCCCCAGGGTCACGTGACCCCCTCCTCCTCCCTCCCCGAGGTCACGTGACCTGAGGGGTCACGTGACCCCTCCCCCTCCCCCCCGAAGTCACGTGACCCCGGAGGGGGCTGCGCGGTGCATTATGGGATATTTCCCATAATGCACCGCGCGGTTACGCCGACGGCACGACGGCGACGCCGACGCCGACGCCGCTCAAGCCGGAAACGGGCGCCTAAGAGCTGCGCTCTAAAAATGAAAGCCGTTTACAACTCCCTGTAACGCCGAATTAGAGCGCAGCTCTTGAGGAGGAGGAGGGAAAGGTACTGAAGGGGGCGGGTCATGTGACCTCGGGGGGGTCACGTGACCTTGACGATGACGATCCAATGACGTCATCGGTGACGTCACTGATGACGTCATCAGTGATGATGACGATGACGATGCGGATGCCAATGACGTCATCAGTGACGTCACTGATGACGTCATCTATGATGATGATGCCGATGCGGATGCCGATGACGTCATTAGTGACATCACTGATGAGGTCATCAGTGATGATGACGATGACGATGCGGATGCCAACGACGTCATCAGTGATGTCACTGTTGACGTCATCAGAAATGAGGACGATGACGATGCGGATGCCGATGACGTCACCAGGTTGCATGCAACCTGGATTGCATGCAACAGGTTGCATACAACTTGTTGCATGCCAGTTGCATGCAACAGGTTGCATGCAACCCAGGTTGCATGCCAGTTGCATGCAACAAGTTACATGCAACAGGTTGCATGCAACCTGTTGCATGCAACTCCCGAAGGAACCTCCCGAGGTCCTCCCGAAGAAACCCGAGGTCCTCCCGAGGTCGTGCCGAAGGGACCCGAGGTCCTCCCGAAGGCCCTCCCGAGGTCCTGTTGCATGCAACCTGTTGCATGTAACTCCCGAAGGAACCCGAGGTCCTCCCGAGGTCCTCCCGAAGAAACCCGAGGTCCTCCCGAGGTCGTGCCGAAGGGACCCGAGGTCCTCCCGAAGGACCTCGGGTTCCTTCGGGACGACCTCGGGTTCCTTCGGGAGGACCTCGGGTCCCTTCGGAAAAATTTACCCATAATGCACCGCGCGGTTACGCCGACGGCGACGCCGACGCGCGACGCCGCTCAAGCTGGAAACGGGCGCCTAAGAGCTGCGCTGTAAAAGAAAGTGGCAAGAGGGCATTGCTGGAGAGCATCGCCGCCAGCTTCAAAAGACGCAGAGGAAGGTATATGGATCGCATCAAAATAAATTGCATATTGAGATAGTTCATGACAGCCAGCAAACAGCAATGCATTTTTGCCCAGACCAAGGAGACGGAGGCATGCAGCCAGAGCCCGGAGGACATGGTGCCCATGCACGTCTTTAAAGAACAGGAAACAATAATAAAAAACTCAAAAGACAATTGGTCGAAGAAAGAAACCACAGTCGACTGGCTGGCTCAGGCCCTGGCTACAAAAATTGGCGTGTTTGTTTCCCCTCTTTAAGTGAAGGGAAGCTGCAGAAAAGAACACAGCTTTTATTGATTGCTTCTGGTTCAACACAAACTTGCTTTTCAGTTGCCTCAGGACAAAGTTGAGTTAGGCCTGGCACCTCTGGTGAGAGGTTTCAGTCTTCTGAGCTACCATCCCCACAGGATGCTGGATGGCTGGGTAATATACTAATGTCTATACTTCATTATAGTTCATTTTTATTATGCTGTTCTGAGCATCTCCTCCTATGAGGACAGAACCATGTCCAGCAGAGGATGCCCTCCAGGATACTTCCACGGTGCCTTCAACCTCTAGCACAGGCAAGTTTCAAGTGCTTTGAGGTGCTGTGAATTCCTCCTGGGTTAGGCATGCAATGTATGGATTCTGATAATTCATCACAATTGTATTTTTTGACAAAAAATCTCCAGAAAACATTGCCCCCAATGTTTCCACTGTAAGATCTGCTGGTAGTTTGGTCAAAATAGAAATCTATCCATAGAAAGCTAGCGTAAGCCGGCTGCCATTGTAACCATGTGGCTAGGTGAACTCAGCCGGGAGACTCCTGTAGGAGCCTGCATTAGAGCAGAGGTGTGCAAAGTGGGAGTGGCGGCCATCCGAGGGTTTGCGAGGCGATGTGGGGTGCGCAAGGTCTCAGAGATCTGGCGGGGTGGAATCGGCGGTTTTACTGCTTTCAATATTGTCAAGTCAGGTCAAGCTTGCTTGTTGTCACATCTATCCGACTCACGACAACAGGAACTTGGGCAAAGCTGCTGAACAGCGGCATGACTGTCAAGCTACTGTTCAGCAGGTTCAGCTAGCTTGATTGTCAAGTCATCGTTAAGACATTTTAGGGATCGCGAGCTTGGAAGGTTTGCGCACCTCCGCACTAGAGGACCGGCTCCAAAGCTGTTCTATGCTCCAGTCTATGAAATCAAGTGGTTGCCGTTTCTGACACACAGCTACTGCCAACTCAACCTGCTCTCTGTGGCTTGGAGATCAACAAGGCTAGTGCCTGTAATCTTATTTAGCCACTGCCCTTGTTAGATTCAAGTGCCCACATGTCCCGAGCAACTTTTCTTGATTAGTGCACAACATTAGATATGCACTACCCATTCCGTGTGTTGCCCTTTGCCACCACAGCCATGGCACTCCACAAGGAGTGAAAAAATGCGTACCAGAATTTTATTGTTCTGTAACACAAATTAAACATAAGCCCTTGCATTCAGTGCAGTCTGTCACAGCAGCAGGTATTTCATGAGAACAAAAAGCTCTGTTGGTACTCAAGTACCTCATGAAAAATGCAAGTCATATTCAGTCTGCAACAAGGTGGTAGCAGACTGGCATAATTCGTCTCAAAATACGATAGCAGGACCCAGTATCCTGGGTTCAATCCCCCACCTCTGCCTGTTTCGATCTGGATGAGCATCGTACCGGCGTGCGGTCATGTATCACTACTGCGTGGTGTACATTAAAGATCCCAGACTAGGGGTTGTGCTGCACTGGGTGAATTTCTCATCTACAGCTGGGAGACTCGTCGCCCGTTGAGGCAGACCAAGTTCTAGGCTGTATAAACGCTACTACATCCTAATTTTTTAAATAGAACAATGACAGTGGCATTATTCAGGCGGAGTGCCTCTGTACCAGCTTCTCACTTTAACAGAACTGCCCACTGCACTACAAGGAAATAAATTTCGCATAGCCAGATTTATTTCCTTTTAGCTCCAAGTGGACAAATCATTGGGGTTTGCCTCGACATATTTCCTTCTTCATCTACAGGATGCCCATGCTTGTGGGAGCGGGCGCTGGGTTCATCCGCGAAAGGGACCCTGTAGCGGCGGGGGCCCGCGTCCTCGCGGGCCCCGCCGAGGGCGAGAAAGGACGCCGGTGACTGCCTGACTTCTTTATTCCAAAACCCAGGGTCAACTGTTCCAAAGCGATACTAGCACGCACGAGCTGAGGACGCGCCACTGCGAGTGGGGCACGCGTTTCTCTCGTTCAGAATTCGTGCCCATACGACCGCTAAACTCACAATACTTGACGTATCCAAGTTTTAGCTGAGCATTCGTTTAAGGCTTTTTACTTAGTGTAGGCATGAGAAACTTGGTGCGTCATCTTGACTTGCAAAAAGTTTCTTTGTTTCTCGTTTTGTTCACTAGCAGCGAACCAAGTCCAGCAGGATCTACCTGTTCCCGTAGCTGCACCACGAGCTGTTGATGCCCCACAAGCTGGTCAACAACCGGGTGAGTGCAGAAATAATGCAGCTAGAGTAGTCTAAATCAAGGCGAGGAGAGTGGGAAGGGTGTTGTGAACTGCGTCAATAGAAAGGAAAGAGATTATCACTTTCTACAGTGAAACCTCAGTAATACATACCTAAGCCGTAGTTCCACTTTAAAATTAGTCATGTCAAATTCCTGACTCGGTTGCCATCAAACTCAGTTCCCGTTTAATGCTTGCTCAATCCGTATGTCACCTATCGCATGCCTACCAGTTCACATGCAGTGTTTTAACTTCTCACTATGTATTAAGTCCAAGCGGCCACCATATTGCCACTGTGGTCAGCCTAATAAAAGAATGGCAAAGCAGCAACCATCGCATATTTTACTGCCTACCTTCCATGTGTGCGTTAAAATCTGCGGAAAAAACTGCTCGAGCCCAGCAGAAACCTAACAACAAGCAGAAATGGCAAATACAATCCCATTAAACATCTGGGGACCCTAGCCGCAGACCTATGCCACGCAGGTCGTATGAGGCGCGTCGTCGCTGTCCCAAACAAAACGGCACCCGAAGTGTTCACTGCTTCACATCGTGAATCGTGGTGCATAGTGAGTGTGGTTTGCACAATCTGTGCATGTGCAAGGACTCAACGCTACAGGAACGACGTAAAAAGCACTGCATTTTTTTACCATCTCTGCACTATCTGCTTTTGATGAGAACCTCGTTAAAGATGTCGGCGCAGACACACGCGAGAGGGAACAATTCGCGGTCTGTGAAAAGCAAGCAAGAAGCCGATCAACAGTGCGGCAGGCGGCCAACTTCAAAAGATACTGCCTGCGAGGTTCAACTTTCTCACTTGTCGAGGAGGCATTGGTGCTGGGGCTCATTGCTTAAACCACTCTGAGGCTGCCCTTATTGCTAGAGGGCCGACTCAGCAGTGAACTGGAATAACGGAATTTTGCCACCCAGCAAGATACGAGATGTACATGTGTTTCTCTTGCAGGGATATCTATGATTTAACTTTGTGTGAGCTAGGTGGATGTATTATTATGCCTTATTGTTTAGTCATACTACCATTTTATATAGTTTTCCGGCATAGCCAACAACTACGCTTTAACAAGATTCTACTCTATCGGTGCCCAAAATTTTTCTGGAATTAAGGCAAAAATTTAAAGTCTGATAACGAAATATGAGCACGGTTCTGCAGAGTCTAGTTTACCACTTGAATCTGTGCTCTAGTGCAAATGATGGTAATAATGCTGCTTATGCATGTCAAGTGTATGTCATTGTGATGCTTTCTTGTCTAGCTAAAACTAACATCCTGATTACAGGACGCCAACAGCCAGTGCCTGCCATGGCATACGCGGACCCCGCGCCACTCGTGCTTGATGTGGAAGGTGGCATGGTATGTGACCAAGATTATTTTGTTATAAACGTTTTGTGTTTTATCATTCAAAAGTTATGCCTTCCAAGAATTTTCCAACAGCAAGTTAATGCTATGAAACATTTTCTTGCTCACAACCCAAGTCCTAAGAGTCATCCGGCTGCATGTCAATTGCAGCCAGTGCGGACAGCTTGATGTGTCGGCCTTAATTAAATTAGCAACATTAAAGGCCAACAACAAGCACAGAGGAGGAAACCACCCCTAGGGTTCTCTTTTTCCACTGCGGAAAGAAGAAAATCAATTCTCTCTTTGAAGATTATCTTCCAGGCCCACTTCCTTCGTGAGAGGAGGAGCAAACACAGCGAACAGCAAAAGCCGCGCTCGGCGTCCATTGAACGATAATGAAATCGACTATTCGGTGTCTAGATCGCTTCCATTTTTGGAGCCCACGAAACAAAAATGCAGATATTTAGTTTCGATTTCTCCAGATTATTTGCAGGCATAGAAATATGCGTCACAGATTTCTATAAAAAATTGAGGGGCATGTTCAGACCCATAGGAGCCCAAACACATCATTTTTAAACTTTTTCTAAAATTGTGTTCATTGTCTAAGCTTAATGTGTTAGTTGCGGGTTAGCATGAATGGTCTGTTGGGTCGTATCGGATTGTACAAACAGAAGCGGCGATCTCAAGATACGAACGACCAAACCTGGGCATGTCCCCAGCGCTGATTTCTCACACACATCACATAATGAATGCGTTCCAAAACTCTGGCAACGTTACTCCGGCGTCAGTCAAAGTGAATTTATCTAAACTCAGCGGTCCAGGTGGATGCTATGTGATGGCTCGAATCAGGTGCGCTATGATGGCATTCATGTAACTGTTGCGTATGACAGCGATCCTGCTCCAATTACTTGATTACTTTGGTCTTCATCAATCACGTGTCCTTGGAAGCAAAGTGTGGGTGTCAATGATTGTTGGTCATTTATAGTAGTTACTAAATGTTTGAAAAAGGTGACAGGTTTAGTTGAATCATATTTTCGAGAAATTCGACTCACTGTTACATTTTTAATTTCTTCAAACTTCTGAACTTTCTAGGTCCGAATGCTCATAATTTGTTGAAATTGTCTGCGTAATAGGCTCGGAGGTTCAAAAATCGTAAAAATTATCAGTGATTCGAAAGTTCGAGGATAATCAAGTTGCTCAACATAATAAGTTTGGAAGCTCGAACTTTTTGAAGATTTTGATTTCATAGCATTGGCTTTAGAAAAAGATTTGTGGCATCTCTATACTATATTGCCAGCAAGCAAGTATGCCTGATTTTTCAGATAATTATAATAACAATATGTTAATCAAGAACGGCAGTACAAAAATCAGGTCTGCCCGAGCTGAAGTAAGGCTTGTGTGGCGCAACCTGACAGTGGAAGTGCATTCTTCACATTAACATTTCCGCGACATAGATCAATAACTGGCTCTCAAGGATTGGAATGTTTATTTATTTCATTAAACAGTCTTTTCCAAGTTTTATATAAACTAAAGTCATCACCGTATTTACTCAATTCTAAGCACCGACCCCTTTCACGGCTGCAATGTCCAAAAAGGGGGGGTACTTAGACTCGGAGAATGCTCTGAAATTCTGAAATTTGCACGAGCAATGTCTATTTATTATAGGAAAATTCAAAGTAGCGATAATAATGTTACAGAAGAAATAAAATCAACACCGGCAAGAATTAGCTCACAATTCGTCAGTTCTCGCATCGCACCACTGCCTACGAGTCGCTCTCGTTGCAACTCGACGATGAGTCCTTGGTGCCCCTGCCTGAGCTACTGGTCTTATAGCTGTCGGTGTCCCACAATAGAATTGTTCTCAGAGCCGTCCTGACGATTGACGATGCAGTACTTCTCGGCGGACTTCCCAACAACATCAGCTCGTACCCTCTTTGAGATGTCTGAAATCCATGTTGCGGCAGTTCTGCTCGGCACCATCGTGGTTACTGTTGTCCTCAGCACACGTGATCCTTGATCCCTTGAACTTCAGCGTGCACAAAGTCCTCTTCGCACTCGTGGTCGATAATAACATTCTGAGCGTCTAAACGGCAACAAATAACGCACACTCGTGACACGGACGGTAGAACCGTTGAACGATAACCATTATAGGCTTAACCAATAGAACACCTTGCTCGCACCGATATGGTAATGAGTCTGTGCGGCTGCGGAAGTGCTGTTATGTGCCGCCATCTATCAACTGATGTTGAAACCGAGCGCCAGGAACCATCCACGGGGTTCGCGGCTCTGGCGCTTGGGCTTGACGGAGAGCAGACGCCAGCGCACGTCTCCGATTTCGCATTTTTGTGTGGAAGGGGTGCTTACATTTGCATACAAACCTTTTTTAGGCTTACGCCAGAGAGGGAGCTGCTTAGAATTGCGAAAATACTAGTTTTTCTTAACCTCTCTTGTATATGAGTAAGTCATTTCTCGGCAGCACACTTTTAAAGTGCATAAATAGTGTGCTCTCTTGCACCAGGGTTCACCGCAGACTCTCTGGTGTTTTTATTTTACACGGACGTTACTGAAATGTAATATGTTGGGACAGTTCACTCCAGAAGCTTTGGAGCATATACCATTCATATTTTTCAGAAAGACCTCTGTCCCCTCCAGATAATAAAAGTTTCATGTCTTTAAACAAATGCTTATTCAATGCAGGTACACCTTGGTAGTAACATAAAGGTGGAAAAAGAAAGATCGACAACATGGTGCTGAAACTGCCCAAGACAAGATTTATAAAGGATCTATGTCGGTGTATGTACACCCATGAAGAGATGTGTGCACGGAGCGTGACGGGTGCACCGTGCCGAAGCCTTCTCAAGGGTGGGGCTTCGGGAAAGCTCCCAGTAACACCAGCCAAACTTGACGCCCTTTCAAGTAAGTGCGGGCTGGAAACGTTTTTCCTGGAAAAGCTCAGCAAAAGCACCTTTTCTGCGATGGGATGCGAAAATATGGAGTGAGAGATCCCTTATGGGAACTAAGCTTTTAAAATGATTAATTACATGGACAGTCAATGTATGAAGTAAAATTACTTCCATTACTTGTGCGGGTTTATAATTGGCTATATCTCCACTTCCAGAAGATGGCTGTCTTGTTATATTGTTTCTTTTACTATTTTTGCTCACCTTGTGCACTATCATCTAATATAAAAGAAAACTATTGAGATGTTCAGCAAGTGCTGCAGAACGTCGTAGATACATTCTTCGGGGAATGATGATAAACAAATGTAGGATCCAGAGAACTACCATAGCTATTCAAATATTGGCCAACTGTTTCCTCCTCGGAATCGTCCTCCAAAATATGTGGTCAATTCATAATTATAAACAAAGAATAGTGACCACTAAGAATGAGAAAATTTAGAAGGTGATTGAACTGACCTGGATGTTTTCCGTGTCAGCCACTGCTCCTAGCACACCAGTAAAAAGCAGTGAAGCTCGATGGATGTGCATAATAAAGCAGGAAAGCCCAATGCATGTAGAGTTTGCACATGATTACCAGCTCGGAAAGTCAAAGCAAAATTAAATTAGTGAAACTGAGAAACCAAGCAAAACTGAGCACGGCAGAAGGAGGTGCGTGGACCAGGGAAGGAGGTGAAAAGACGCACAGGCTGCTGTAACATGCTGAATTCCTTCAGAGCTTCCAAACCTAGTTCAATCTCATGTTCACCCAGACAAGAAGGATGGCACAGCCGGTGCAAATATGGGAGAAAAAGTAGTGAGTAAAATAAGGGAGGCGGCAGTGGCTTCAAATCTATGGGCGTTCAGTAAGAGCACTGTTCAAGAATGTGCCAACAATGTATCAACCAAGGTCATATCAATGAGGTTCTGCTGTACCTTTTGCACTGCTTTTGCTTTACCCTGTTTGTCATAAGTACAACCATAGCTGAAGCTACAAGAGCCACCTCTTTACCCCGAGCATGCTCTTAGTGCACATGCAGTGCACATATTATTCTGCTAATATGCTTGCGGTTTCTGCTTCGTTTGCACTTCCAGTTCAGGCACTTCAGTTTCAGATGTGAAACCAAGTGTTTTGGACATTTACTTCTCTGCCTTAATTTTTTTTTAAATGTATTGTATTATGCTCTCAATGGCTTGCTGCAGCCTCACTTTTTATCCACACAATTTATATTTCAGCTGATCTTGCAGTATGCTATCGGAGACACTGTTAGCTATAACACAGCAGCCGTGACCATTCCATACCCTCAGTGCCACATAGCAGGGGCACTTGGAAACACCGCACCTACCCTGTGCGGCGGAATATCATATACTCTCTCTGTTGTCTGTTAGGCGCAAAGCAGATGCACGCCGCCACAGCGCTTGCTGATGTTCGCTTCACAGGGTTTTGAGGGAGTCTTTTCCGGAACGGAGCTAGATTCTCTGCTTCGTGCAAACGAGTTAGCCAAGTAGCCAATAAAGGGACACATTGAGCTAAGCATAATTGTTGCCAATGGTTGCGTACGTATCTAGGTAGATTAATTTTATCAATTGGACAGACGACTGTCTTTCCCTGTTTCAAACCATTAGAATACTGGTTTTCAAATGCATCTGACTAAAGTAACCCTTTAACACCACGTGTGAATTATCGGTCTGTCCTGAAAAATGCACTTATTATACAACTGATTCTCAGAGTCGGTAAAGTGCTGTGGCAGTGTTTGCTTTGTGTCTAGCAGACGACAAAGACGGAGTGTGGTCGCAACCTGGAAGAGCAATTTTGCCGCACAGCTAGGGTATAGCACGGCGTTTCGGAGTGCGCCTGCTATGTGGTGCTGGGGTACGAAGTGGATGGCTGCTGTGTAGCTAATAGAGTCCGTGATAGTGCTTTTTGATTGGTAAAATAGCACTAGGGAGGAATGTATGTTATAGTTTCTGTGTATTTGCAGTTTGTATGCCTTCGCATGGTAAAGAAACTGCACGGTGGCTGTTGTGCATTCACAAAATTTTGATGAAAAAAGGAAATCAGTTAATTGTATTGCATAATTAACAATGAATTTATTCACAATTTCTCCAGGTGGCCTCAAGTACTATGAGACGGCAAGAGAAGCAGTGGCCAATCGGAGCAGTGACCAGGAGCTTCAGTATTTCGTAAGGCACCTGCTCAAGGACTTCCTGCCTGACATCGCCAGGCAGGGACGGAGGAAGAGAGAACCAAAAGAATAAAGTTCCATCGCTGGCTTGCATTCTTAACTTGTTTCTGTGTACTTATTCAAGCTGGCCAGATGGCTAAGTTGGGGTTTAGCCATATAACCAGTTCACCCATCATGACCCAGAATTTGCCCAGCATTCACCCAGCATGACCCAGCATCCAACCAGCTTGACCAGCTTGCCCAGCATGGCAAGCTGGGCATGCTGGAGCAATAACCCAGGCATGAAGCTGGCATGCTGGGACCAGCTTATGCTGGGACCAGCTTATGCAGGACCAGCTTGCCCACGCATGGCAAGCTGGGCATGCTGGGGCAATAACCCAGCATGAAGCTGGCATGCTGGGACCAGCTTGTGCTGGTTTTTTCAATAGGGGTGAAAAAGTACATTGCTGACACCAACGTAACACAATGATTATTTTAAGATATTGTTTGGGTATAGCAAGAGCGATGCCATCTGCGGGAAGTTATTTGTGTGACACCGTCAAAACTACATCTGCGGGCTTCACGTGGTTCACATGTTAATCATGTCTGAAGACTCTTTTTTGTAACTGGAACTCCATCAAACCCAAGATTTCAATATGCCTTTTGCATTTTAGGCTTAGGTAGTGCTTTTGCTGTTTCACTTGAGGAACAGGTAAGAAGAATGCTTATTTCGAGTGGCATCCCTACCACCTGGTGGCACGAGGACTCCCTGTCACGACGCTAATCAGAAAGTAACTGGCAGGAGATGCTGCGATGATCTTGTTGCTGGGATTACCTCCCCCATGGTCCTGGCAAGACCACAGAAGAAGATTGAGTGCAAGTTTGTGGCCACTAGAATCTCGAGATCTTAAAGCACCCAGGTAGCTGAAAATAAAACAAATCACACTCAAGTACTTGGAAGAGATACATTACAATGAATAGCATATTCTTGAGTGATCAGCATATAGATCCTTTTATTTTTATACTTTGTACTTGTACTTATAAAAAGAACTGCTCCTTCGCTGCCAAAGCCATATTCTTCCCTGAGGACAAGGCCATGTAGGCATTTGAATGATGGGTACCTAATTAAGGCAAATGAACGCGTTTGTTTAACCCTATTTTGCGCCAACCTGAGAGATTTCTGTTGAATAATCACATTCAACTGTAAAGACTATAACACACTAATACTGCAATTGTAAGGCTTTCCTACCCTCATGCTCAACGAGTGTCGACACAACTCCAGTTCACACACTCACTGAGCGTGAGGATATAGTATGCCAGCAGAGGGCAGGTGTCTGCATAGAAAGATTTTACTTAGCGCACGAAGAGACTAACCAATAAAAATGGGTACTACTCTAAGCAAAATGTCAAGAAAGCGCCGCTCTCGACTTGGCATTAACAGTGGCTCACAGTATCTATTTTTATTGACTAAACGCTACTCAATCATTATTTCCAGCTACCTAATCAAACTAAATAGTCTTCCCAGCTTGCTTTTTAGGCAAATTTATAAATTTACAAAAACTATTAAGACAAGCTAAGATAATGACAAAACCAACAATCGAATTTGCCTGCTCTCCGGTGGCACGCCATCTAAGGAGGCAGACCTCGCAGAATGAGCAAGCAGTCTAATAAACAGTGTATGTCCTATGTATAATTTTTTTTCGTGCTGCAGAGCAAGCGCTGGAAGGAGGATTGGCGACATTCATTTTTCACAACCCAAGTTCTTGCAATCAGTCGAGAACATGTTCACAGTGAACTTGTCTTCGCCACCTAGCATAACGCTTTAGTGTCGCCCATCGCGACTCAAACAAATTTGTAAATAAAAAAGAAGACCAACCCGCATAAAAAATAGCAACTTTGGCAAACAAAAGTATTCTTGAGAAACATATGTGGGGTACAGTTGTACAGCGTCTTTTCGTGTGCTTAACCAACTTTGAGGACATCGGCGACAATGAAAAAAAACGCCCAACTACCATTAAGGGAAAGACAGAAAAAATGCATACCTATACCAGAAAACTTGAGGACGACCACGGGCAGGAAACTCTGGTGAGGCTCTTGTGCTAACTCCCTGCAATAGCCCTGCGCAGACCACAGAACAAGGTCCGGCTCAGAGCTTGAAGCGATAAAGTGCTCATACCATAAAGTTCCAGAAGCCACTGCAATTAGAAGTAAAGTGCATTTCATTTCTCTGCAGAACGGAGAGTTTAATACCTAGCATGCATTCATTAGGTAATACTGTCATGAATGCGTCGACTTTTCAATGCAGCACTATATCACCAAATTGTTAACCGTGCCGGGCAACACTAACAACCGGAAGAATTATTCCAAAATATCTTAGCTCAAAGTTAACCACGGCAGAAGCTTCAAGCCATCCTTGCGAATTCAGTGCAGAAAGAGTGTATGTCCTATGTATAATTTTTTTTTTCGTGCCGCAGATACCAGCGCTGGAAGCGAGGTTGGCGACATTCATTTTTCAACAACCTCCAAGTTCTTGCAATCCGTCGGGAACGATGCCATCAGTGAACTTGTCTTCGCCACCTCGCATAACGCTTTAGTGTCGCCCATCGCGACTCAAACAAATTTGTAAATAAAAAGAAAAGACCAACCCGCATAAAAGTATAGCAACTTGGCAAACAAAAGTAGTCGCGAGAAACATATGTGGGGCACTGAGTTGTTGCCGCGTCTTTTCGTGTGCTTAACCAGCTTTGAGGCACAATCGGCGACGAATTTTCGAAAAAAAAACGCCCAACTACCATTAGGGGAAAGACAGAAAAAAATGCATGTTACCTATACTCAGAAAACTTGAGGACGACCACGGGCAGTAAACTCCTGGTAGAGGCTCTTACAGCCAACAACACCATGCAATAGCCCCGCGCGAGACCACAGAACAAGGTCCGGCTCAGAGCTTGAAGCGATAAAGTGCCATACCCATAAAGTTCGCAGCCACTGCCGACAAGTAGAAGTGCGTATTCTATTTCTGCTGCAAGAACGGAGAGTTTAATACCTAGCATGCATTCATTAGGTGCCACTGTCATGAATGCGTCGACACTTTCAATGCAGCACTATATCCACCAAGTTGTTAACCGTGCCGGGCAAAGCACTAACAACCGGAAGAATTATTCCAAAATATCTTAGCTACCAAAAGCGAACCAAGACGGCAGAAGCTTCAAGCCATCCTTGCGAATTCAGTGCAGAAAGCAAGCCATGGTGACCTTGTAGTTGGACGCCATGGTACGTCGAGGCTTATAATCATGTGTCATGCGCGTTTTTGCTGCAATGGCTTGTAGCGTCAAAAGTGGTCCAGCTTAAAGAGATATAAACCCTATCGGAAAATCTTGATGACGGAAAGATAATGGAAAAGCCTCATACAAGCCCAAACGTAATATGGGATATCCTATACCAGCGAAAAGCGGCTCCATCATAGTGAATTACGGCGGAGAAAACGGAACCATACAAGTGTGTCGTATTATGGGACATCCTATACCAGCGTAGTGGATTACGTTGGAAGCAAGCAGGCGCACGGAACCATGGAGGCGTTCGGAACCATGGTTCCGAACGCCTCCATGGTTCCGTGCGCCTCCGTGGATTGAGGCGTACGGAACCAAACAAGCGTAACGTATTATGGGACATCCGACACCAGTGAAAAGGCGATACCAGCATTGTGGAACCATATGGGTGAAGGCAGGGGCGGATCCGGAATTCCGCTTCGGGGGGGGGGGGGGGGGATTTGTAAGGATACTATTCTCCCATTCTTTCTTGTGCAGCGGGGGGTCCACCCATGGCAAATTGCCTTCCGAGAAGGACGAAGGAGGGGGGGGGGTCGACTTTGTTTGGTGGGGGCGGCCGCCCCCGTCGCCGCCTCCCCCTTGGATCCGCCCCTGGGTGGAGGCACACCTTCCATGTACCTGCTTCATACAAGGACCATACAAGTGAATTAGACCATACATTTACATCATAATATTAATATTATGATGTAAATTTGATACAACTCGCTTCTGTGCTTTGTCTCATATGAGACAAAGCACAGAAGCGAGTTGTATCAAATTGTGCTGGTTTCACTGGCGTGAACCAGCACACAACCTTGTTCAAGGTCATCGTCAAACGCTGACAGTGTAAATGCAACGGTTTGGTAGACTTTCTTACAAAACCTATATAGCTAGGTTTCAACTTATCTTTCATTTCTGATAAACTTTTTACTAAACTTTATTTTTTCCCCAAAAAAGTTTTAACTTTCTTATTTTCCAAATTAAATCACTACAAAGATATATATAAGCAGATCATAAACATTTTACTTGCTCCTTGACAACAAAAGGATTATGTATATATTATAAGAATCTTGCGCAAGAACTTGAAACAACAAAATCAGAAATATATGGCGTGCATGAACATGCCGATTTTATGCTTCTTGGCATAGAAACATGAAACTAGAATTACAAATATATTAAAAACACTATTCACTTCTTGCAATAACAGCCTTAAAAGACTAGACTTGCAAATGCCGCAGAGGTAAAATGAACCTAACTGCTTTAAATAAATTACAGAACTTTTGCATGATGACACTGCAGTTTCCCACATAAGTACAAAACTGTGAAACTTCCATTCCCAATTTGTTTAAAGCGGTTATATATATTTTTGCCCGTGTACTATATTAAGAGCTTTGCCTCTTGCCATAAAAATCTAAACGACGAGATGGTTACAAATTATTAAAAATGTTTTCTTTTCTATAGTGACTTAAAAATATAAAAGACTAGAATTATAAATGTATATTCCAAACATTTGCTGCCTCTTGCTCATACCGATTTTGCAGTTTTAGTGTTAAAACATTATATGCAGTCTGAGGAACAAAACCAGCAAGCAACAAGAGTGAACGAGCGCCCCAAGCGTCTTATATATGGCGGCAAAATCCGCGCTCCCAAAATGAAATTTTTGCAATATTTGGAAATTTGATATACTTTGACTAAGAAACTACTCATCCGATTACACTAGAACTTCTACAGCTTACAGTAAAATATTTTGCCAACAGTTTGAACCTAAACGTTTTAAGCATTCACTACATTATAACGTAAAAAAAATTAAAATATAAAAGTTTCCCTCTAATGGCTTACGACTAGAAAGAACAATATTTTTTTTTCTTGCACGCTGCATGTTAAAATATATTTTCTTTTGGGTTCAATCCAAAGCCAGTAACATGTAGAAGATATGTGCCAAATTAAATGAGCATCCTATATTTTTCTTTGTTTTATTAGAAAAGGTACATTAAAAACTGGAACTCAACTTGAGATGTGACACACAGTTAGTAAAAATATTAAAAAAACGCTTTAGTAAAGAAGCAAGAGAAAGTTAATCTCAATAAAAGTGCAGTTCTACTCTGTCACTAGCTGTGTGCAGTGCAGGCGAAGGCAACGCCAGGCGAAGAGAGAAAGGCCTAACACTAGGAAGGCGGGACGGGAGAGGAGGGCGATGGAGGATGAGGGGACAAAGGGACAGCACTAGGAACGTTAGTGAAAAGAGTATTCTCTCCTCCTAGCCAGCCTTCTTATTGCTTGACCTTTCTCCCCTCGCTTGGCGTTACCTTCGCCTGTACTGCACGCAACTAGTGACACGGAGTATAGAATCTGCTGCTGCTGCTGCTGCTCAGTGGCGTTTTCTGTTCTCGTCTCCCAGCAGCCTCCGCAAGTGCGTGTTGAGCTGACCAAGCCTCAGGGCGGCCGACACAACTGGTGACGGGTTCCTCTCGATGTACGCCGCGAGGGCACCTGGAATATAATGTAATTTTGAGTAGGTGACTGTACCTGTGGACGCAAGACCTTGACAACATCAGAGAGAATTTAAAAAAAAGAGTAAGGAAGAACAGAACACAGGTAAAAACTGAAACAGCTTCTTGAAAAAGAGAGCTCAATTGCTACATCGATGCTGTCTTCACTGGGTGTTGAGGGGACTCGGGGGACATTAGATGGGTGGATAACCACAACCATATTTTGATTATTAACCTAAATTTGTTCATTAGCTTTTTAATTGGTAGTCTTATGGGCCGTGTCGTAATTGCAGTTTTAAAGCCGCTAAAATTAGGGTCTAACCCAACCTAAAAACAATTTGCAAAATGGGACGGGACTTTGAGATATCTATTGATGAAGTTTCATTTTCTGTTCACCTGATTCAAAAAGCGAGAGAGGATAGAACATCGGAAGTTGCAAACTGATCAGTGCATAAAAAAGCAATGCAGTCATTTCACATGGGTCATCACTATCTCGACAGTGAGTGGTTGGTGGATGGGTTGATGTCACACCTCCAAGACAATGATGTGATGAGGGCCCGAAACCGCTATATCACTCTACACTTCCTCCGCTCCGACCATGTGGTTCTTGAGTCAGGCTAAAAAACGCAAAACTTGATCAACAAATATCTCAAAGCCCCTTGCTCTTTGCCAATTTTTGAAATAGTACTTTTTCAAAAGTCAGTCTGGCAACCAGGAGTGGAAATGCTGTAAGCGGAAATGCTGTCATTTTTTGGGCATCGTGTTTGTGATCGCGTCGAGGCTGTCGAGGTGTCGCTTCGAATGGCTGCATCATACGCAGCTTGCTTCCGTGTGCACTTCTCATACTGCGAAGGCTGCGGAAGGGGACGTGGCGACATGCAATCGTCAAGAACACAGCTTGTCGTTTAGCCTACAAACGATGATGCACACACCTCAAAAGCTAGTCGTACAGGCAGTCGCGAGAGGTTACAGCCTGTGTATTGGCTGTCGTCAATGTTGATAATTACTCCGTACTTTGTGTAGCTGTGTTACCTTTCCGGTACACGATACGCTTGCATCGCACCGAAATAGAGGCGCCATTTTCAAAGCGATGATGGCAATTGTTCGCTCCTTTTGCATGGAGTTGTGCAAGGATCTAGTCAAACTGAACCGAAACGTGATGTTTATTTGGTATATCCCCAATAGAAACTTTGGAAGTGACGTTGTCTTAATTAGCCAAATAAAGAAAACAATAAAAAAAACTTTTTCTAAATTTTGATTAGTCATTTGCATCAATAGGCACCTTCCATTGGTGTCAAACTGGCTTTCTTATTGCTCTCATACGGGCACGTACGGGAGAGGGATCAAACAAAGTCAAAGTTTGTGCGTCCAGCAGTAGATGGTGCCAACTTTTGAAAAGGGTCTATCGGGTTAGGCTCTCAGAGGCTGCCTTTAAAACTGCAATCGCAACATGGCTCATAAGACCACTAATTAAAAAGTTAATATACAGATTTTGGTTAAATAGTCAAAATGTTGCCACGGTTATCCACCGATCTAATGCCCACCGAGTCGCACAAACTAAAAATCTGTTTCGATAAAAAAGTACCACTCTGTATACTAAAAAAATCAAATCCTGAGCCAGTTTCCTACAAATCAAGAAATAACCACACTAAATTGGAGCTGGCCTTGGGTAACGAGACTTAAAGGGTAACTGCAAAGAAAAAGAAGTGTTTTTTTAAACAGCCTAATTGGGACAAGCATGTCACAAAACAAATGTTCCGCGGAAAAAAAATATTTTTTAGCAATATTTACGTTACAGGACGTAATTTAGTCCGAGTCAGAACCCCTCCACATTTGAAACTCCCGCTCTTTCGACCCCCGCGTAGGAGAAGTACGCCCCGCCCCTCACCCTTGGATTCGCTCTTGGGTTGACTTGGCTGCGGAGTTGAACGACGGTAAGATCTGGCAACAACGCAAGAACCTGCGCGATTGGCGAGAACATAGCGAAGACGTGACCGGAGAAACGCCCCTGGATGTTCCCGGAAGACGGAAAGTATCATTCGTAATCGTCGTGTGTGCTTTGAGAGCGAAGAGAGTCACAGGGTCCACGAGTGTGCAACCACAAGCCAACGTTCACGACAGCGCTGCGTCGACTTCGGCGATCTCGCTCTGTTTGGTGCAACACGGCGATGCGACAAAGAACTGAAACGTTGGTGGTGTGTGTGAAGCGGTGCTTGGAACTAGACACCCGCACTAACACAGAGCGCAGATTGGTTGTTGTGGGCTTCAGTCCCGTCGTCGTCAGCTGATCCAGTCAAACTGGTCCGGAAGGACGCAGCGAGCGTTTTTAAAAATAAACCTTCGTTCCGTTTCAAAATTTGGAAGATTCCCGACGCATACTATGAGAAAAAAGCTGCGGGCGTTCTCAACAAAATTACATACTTTTAATTGAACAATGGACTCCGAATTGTCCTAAATCTGCCGTTTTTACACTTCGTGTTGTTGGACTGCGTTTGCACAGCTACGTGTTGAGCTCGTCGTACAGTGTGAATAAATTTGGGCAAGATTTCCTACCTGCCCACAGATGCATGAACTGAGACCATTTTTTACGTAGTGAACATAGTGCTTTTTTATTTTGGGAAGAGGCGTTGTGCATTTATTACGGTACAATCACTTAAACGTTCAGAAATTGGGGAGGGCGAGCTAGCTTTCCGAACTTTGTCTCTTTGCTCTCTGGCACTGCCCCTAGTTTCAAGTTGAAGTTTCGGTAGACATACCTATTAGCAGCCAGCAGGTACAAACTGCTCTAAAGCAGGTAAAAGACTGGGAAGTCGGGACAGTGCGGACTGCGTGTTTTGCACTTTTCGCAAGGTGACTGGGGAGTGCTTTTACGAGGTGTGCGGAATGTGGAAACGATTTTGTAATGCCCGTCGTTTGCGTCTCTCCAGCAAAACGAATAAGATGATCAACAAAGGCGCAATCACAAGCCAAGATTTACGATAACAGTACACATTCAATTCAAACAACATTACGTAAAATGGTTCGGAAGCCGAGAAAAAAATCCGTCCTCTAACGCAGAATCTCGACGTCCGAAGGCTTCTGCGGACAGCTATTACGTAATAACCTCGCTGTGCCAGGTTTTTTACGTAACAGCTGTCTCAGTCGCAAACGTTCGGTGAACCCGGTGCAAATCTCGACGGCCTCCGGAGCGATATGACGATAATGTAACTGGACACGTTTGTCGCTACGCGAACGCCCGATAGCCTCCAGCCAAATAGCATTCCTTTCGGGGCAACATGGCTGCTGACATCTCCAAAAAGTCAACAATTGCACGCGCAAACAGCAAAAAAAAAAAAAAGCACGCTAAGCAAGCAGAGAAAAACGAAAGAACTGCGCTATGAAAGCCAAAACCCCGCATCGCTTCCTATCACTAACACCTGCGGCAGCTGCTAAACACGCACTACTTCACTTCTAAAAGTCTCACTCAAGCACCTGGGTCAGCACGGAACACTGATCACTTCGGCGAAACGACTAGTCGAGGCAGGTGAGACAAGAGGGAATAGACTTCGGCTGCCATGAAAGAATGGCGAAGCTTTTGTTTGTTATGGCATGAATCCAAACGGAAGTGCCCGTTTTGTAAACCTTATGTAAAGAATAATAACTCTCATCACATGGGTTATTCTTCAAACATAAAAATATGCTGCTCAAAAGGAAATTACAACATATAACAAAGGTTTAACAACCAAGATCTAAGCTGTCAATCAATCTCTTAGCCAATGAGAGGTATAGCAGCCAATCGGTGCTAAACGTCATGGAACCCCAACTTTGTGGCGCATGATTTAAGCAGACGAAATAGCCGCAAACTAAAATCAGTCTCACGCAACAAATACTGCTGTAAAATGTTTTTTTTTCTTGCGGAAAACTTTTTTTTGACATGCTTGTTCAAATTGGGCTGTTTAAAAAAAACTTTTTTTGTCTTTGCAGTTACCCTTTAAAGAGTAACTGCAAAGAAAAAAAGTTTTTTAAACAGCCTAATTGGGACAAGCATGTCAAAAAACAATTTTTCCACGAGAAAAAAAATTTTTACAGCAATATTTATTGCGTGAGACTGATTTTAGTTTGCGGCTATTTTGTCCGTTTTAAATCGCGCGCCACGAAGTTGGGATTCCGTGACGTTTGTGCCAATCGGCTGCTATACTTCTCGTTGGCTAAGAGTTTGATTGACAGCTTAGATCTTGGTTGTTAAACCTTTGTTATATGTTGCAATTTCCTTTTGAGCTGCATATTTTTTGTCTAAAGAATAACCCGTGTAATGAGAGTTATTAATATTCTTTACAAAAGGTTTACAAGACGGGCACTTTCGTTTGAATTCATACCATAACAAACAAAAGCTTCGCCATTCTTTCATGGCCGCCGAAGTCTCTGCACACGCCTGTCTTGCCTACCTCGACGAGTCGTTTTGCCGAAGTGATCAGTGTTTCGTCCTGACCCAGGTGCTTGAGTGAGACTTCTTGAAGTGAAGTGTGTGTTTAGCAGCTGTCGCAGGTGTTGGTGATAGGAAGCGGCGCGGGGTTTTGGCTTTTGTAGCGCGGTTCTTTCGTTTTCCTCTTTGCTTGCTTAGCGTGCTTTTTTTTGCGCTTGCGCGTGCAAATGTTGGTTTTTCTGGAGTTGTCAGATGAGTGATCCCGACAGCGAGTCTTCCAACAGCCATGTCGCCCCGAAAGGAATGCTATTTGGCTGGAGGCACTCGGGCGTTCGCGTAGCGACAAACGTGTCCAGTTACGTTTTCGTCATATCGCTCCGGAGGCCGTCGAGATTCGCACCGGGTGCCCCGAACACCCGCGACTAGACACAGCTGTTACGTAAAAAACCTGGCACAGCCAGGTTATTACATAATAGTTGTCCGCAGAAGCCTTCGGACGTCCGAATTCTGCTTTAGCAGACAGATTTTTGTTTCTCTGCTTCCGAACCATCTTGCGTAAAGTTGTTTGAATGAATGTGTACTGTTATCGCAAATCTTGGCTTGTGATCGCGGCTTTGTAGATTATCTTATTCGTTTTGCTGGAGAGATGCAAATGACGGGCATAACAAAATCGGTTGCATATTCCGCATACCTTGCAAAAGCACTTCCCCAGTCACCTTGCGAAAAGCGCGAAACACGGAGTCCGCACCGTCCCGACTTCCCAGTTTTTTACCTGCTTTAGAGCAGTTTGTACCTGCCAGCAGGTCTGTCAACTGAAACTTGAAACTAGGGGCAGTGCCAGAGAGCAAAGAGACAAAGTTCGGAAAGCTTGCTCGCCTCCCTAATTTCTGAACGTTCAAGTGATTGCACCGTAATAAACGCACAACACCTCTTCCCAAATAAAAAAAGCACTATGTTCACTACGTAAAAAATGGTCTCAGTTCATGCATCTGTGGGCAGGTAGGAAATCTTGTCCAAATTTATTCACACCGCACGATGAGCGCAACACGTCGCTGTGCAAATGCAGTCCAACACGAAGCATAAAAACGGCAGTTTTAGGACAACAATTCGGAGTTCATTGTTCAAATAAAGCGACATAATTTTGTTGAAAACACCCGCAGCTTTTTACTCACGGTATGCGTCGGGAATTTTACACATTTTGAAACAGAACGAAGGAAGATTTACTGTTAAAAACGCTCGCTGCGTCTTTCCGGACCAGTTTGATTGGATCAGCTGACGACGACGGGACTGAACACCACAACAACCAATCTGCGCTCCGTGTTAGTATGGGTGTCTACTTCCAAGCACCGCACCACACACACCACAAACGTTTCAGTTCTTTGTCGCATCGCCGTGTTGCACCAAACAGAACGAGATCGCCGAAGTCAACGCAGCGCTGTCGTGAATGTTGGCTTGTTGTTGCGCACTCGTGGACCCTGTGACTCCCTTCGCTTTCAATGCACACACGACGATTACGAATGATACTTTCCGTCTTCCGGGAACATCACAGGGGCACTTCTCCGGTCACGTCTTCGCTACGTGCTCGCAAACCGCGCAGCTTCTCGTTACAGCTCTATTCTCATGTACCATCAAACCAAAACAATACCGGCGCCATGTTTAACGTGTGTTGTTGCCAGATCTTACCGGAAGTCGAGACGCTGCGTCGTTCAACTCAGCAGCCAAGTCAACAAAAAAGAGCAAATCAAAGAGTGAGGGACGGGGCGTAGTTCTCCTCTGCAGGGGTCGAAAGAGCGGAAGTTTCAAATGTGGAGAGGTTCTGACTCCGACTAAATTACGTCCTGTGACGTAAATATTGCTAAAAAAATTATTTTTTTCGCGGATCATTTGTTTTGTGACATGCTTGTCCCAAATAGGCTGTTCAAAAAAACACTTTTTTTTCTTTGCAGTTACCCTTTAAGGCTTCATGAGAAGAAGCATTTATCTACAGCTTTATTTTGTATTTTGTAGCCCATACTCAACTATCCATGAGGCTGCTTCTTTCTTTGGGAATTGTTTCCACAGGCACCATTTTAGAATTCATATCAAGTATATGTTGTGTTTGCTATCTTACAATATAAGCATAAAAAATGCAAAGTTCTTGCTGACACCGAAAGTAAATGCCGAAAGCCCACAAATCTGGGAAGAAAAACTTGCCTCGCAAAAATACTTCTGCTGGAGCTCTTCTGAATATCATGTACTAAGAGCAAGTCCCCCATAATAAGCTAAAGAAAAGCATGGGTTATCAAAAGCTTCATAAGAGACATATATGTGAATTTACTTGAGGGAGAACTACTGTAAGCAGTGAGAGAGTGCAGGCGAGCTGGTAATTAATCGACATCTTGTAAACCCTGAGATGGGGAACGATAAAAAAACGGACAACCACAACAAAATCTCAAACCCAATTTATCAAGTACACTTACATATATATTGTTATTCCTAATAAAACCATTATAAAGCCTCATTTGTGGCAAGATTCTATACTTTTAATTTGGCTCGGAGAGTTATCAACAAGTGTATGAGGTTTCCGTATAATGTCCAATGCCCAAGGACGCCTATGCACAATACAGGTACTTAATAATACCCGTTACCAAAAAAAAAAAAAAAGATTTGAAGGCACATTGCTGTTGCTGAATTGTGGGAACCTATAGATCATTTTACTGAAAGAGGACGAGAAAGAAGAGTGGGAAAGGGCTACCGGAGCTTTCCCCCGTTAGAAAGAGTGCAAGTCCCGGATGAGAGGCTTCGCCGCTGTTGGGTATATGCATTTCCAGAACTTCGTTCACGCTTTTTTGTGTTTTAACCTCCCAAAATTAACTAGAGCCACAGGCTTTGATAGCGACAGTCGCCCGGTCATAGGGACACCATTGCTTGGTTATAGGGCGCAAAGGTAACGACAGAAAGCGTTGAATACTGTCCAAGGACCTATGTAGCTTGCACGGTATCTGTCAATGCGAGTGCGGCTGCAATGTCTTGAGCTCAATCGCTTTCCACAAGACCGCGATCTTTGGCAGCAGTGCGTTGCATCCGTAAACCGAAAGACGTTTCAACACCATCCTCTGTGCTTGGAACATTTTGTGAATGGAGCGCGCACCAAACTTAACGCTGTACCGTCGATGAACATGAAGTACGCTCGCAAGGTGCCTGCAAGCTTTCTTGTGATAAATGCTGTTTCAGCTTGTAACTTTTTTAACTGAATTTATCCTAATATTTATGTTTTGAAGTGGTCACACTGGCTCGAGTTTATCATCTACAACACTTAGTCGAAGGCTAATTTCTGCCGCCGGGTGTGGCTGGAAATTGTCGAAAGGTTAGTTCTATCGGTTTTCCTGAATCGCGATCTCCTGCGTGATACCAGAGAGCCGTGACCCTATGTTGACTGTCACACGGTGAATAGATTCTGCTTATTTTCAAATTTCAGTACATATTGTAGCTGGAAAGAAACCTTCAATTTCTGTTGCTGAAAGTTGAAACATGCTCATGCATCGATTTCGAATCGTTGAACCATTGATCGTCTCGCTTCGGCAATAGGCCCATCTCGACTTTGCTGTTTTCAGTTCTCGAAAAAGACACACTCGTTGACACGGGATCCTCAAATAAAACGTGTCGATGAGTGTCTTTTGTCGAGAACTGAAAACAGCAAAGATGAGATGGGCCTATTACCAAAGCGAGTCGATCAATGATTCAGCGATTCGAAATTGATGCATGACCATGTTTCAACTTTCAGCATCAGAAATTAAAGGTTTCTTTCCAGCTACATTATGTACAAATTTTGAAAATAAGAAGAATCTAGTCGCATTGCGACGGTCAGCATGGGTGCACGGCTCTCTGGTATCACACAGGAGAGTGCGATTCAGGAAAACCGATAGAACTAACTTTTTGACAATATCCAGGCACTCTTGGCGGTGGGAATGAGCCTTGAACTAAGTACTGTAGATGATAAAATCGAGTCAGTGTCACCACTTCAAAATATCAATATTACGATAAACTCAGTTACAAAAAGTTACAAGGTGAAACAGCAATTATCACGAGAAAACTTGCACGCACCTTGCGAGCGTACCCCATGTTCATCGACGGTACAGCGTTAAGTTCGGTGCACGCTCCATTCACAAAATGTTTCGAGCACAGAGGATGGCGTTTGGGAAAGGTCTTTTCGGTTTACGGATGCAACCCACTGCCACCAGAGATCGGGGTCATGTGGAAAGCGATGGAGCTTCAAGACACTGCAGCCGCACTCACATTGCCGGATTCCGTGCAAGCTACATAGGTCCTTGGACAGTATTCAACGCTTTCTGTCGTTATTTGTGCACCCTATAACCGGGCAATGGTGGCCGAATGACCGGAGGACTGTCTTCATTGAAGCCCGTGACTCTAATTAAGTTTGGGAGTTTAAAACAGAAAAGAAAGCGCGAACGTAGTTTGGGAAATGCATACACACAACACCAGCGAAGACTCTCATCTGGGACTTCCCCTCTTTCTAACACACAAGCAAGGGAGAAAATGCCAATAGCCCCCGCCCCCCCCCCCTTTCCCCTCATCTCTCTCAGTCTTAAACTGGTACTACCCACCATAAAACAATCTATACATGAGAGCATGACGCTTGCTCATTTGAAAATGAGGCATCAGAACCCCTAACAATGGGGGCACGGGATTTTTCGATTGTGATGTTTGATTTCATGCCTTATAACTACATAAATTTATCAAACCCGACTTCACTGTCGAGGGGAAATGGTGGCCGAGTGGCCTAACGCGTCTCAGCTCGGAGCATGTGGAGCGAAAGCTCGCGATGCAGAACTCAGGGATCCTAGGTTCGATCCCTGCCCTGCCCATTTCGATCTGGATGAGCATCGTAGTGGCACGAGTATGTGTAATCACTACTGTGTGATGCATGTTAAAGACCCCAGGCTAGCAGTCATGCTGCACTGGTTAAATGGCTCATTTACAGCGGAAAACTTGGCACCAATCTGAGACAGACTGACCTTTCGCTGTCTCAACGAACTCAACACAATTTGCCTTTTATTTACTTCACTGTCAAAGCCTGTAGAAAAAAGTCACTGCAAATGCATCTCGTGTACGATGCCTCAAAGTTCATTGAACTTTGAGTAAAAATTTCCATTTTTCGCGCACCTCAAAACTTTTGTGTTATTTTTATTTGTACCATACCTGCTTGATTTTATTGGTACCATACCCGAATGGGGATTGGCACTATTTTCAAAATAAAAAATAAATAAATAATTGCTGCCATAAATTGTGCTTTTGTCGCTGTGCCATTGTTGGGCCTAAATAAGCTGTGATGCCACCGCCACGAAACTGACCTCCTGGAAAATACACTCTTGGAGAGAAAACAGCACTAATTAGTGCTGTCATGACTAGTGTCAACCAATCTTTGTGTCTACAAAAGGCTCTTCGTACGAGGTTTATGGACATGTGGGCAGAAAACAGTCCCTTCAGCTGACCAGTGCTGCCACGAAAAGTATATTTTTTTGCATATGTGGAAAGGTATTACAACCTTTGGCTCCCACAGTTACTTTGCAAAGTGGCACACATGATACCTCAACCCAGAGCTTTCAAAGGAAAGCTGGACAGCTGGGAGTTGAGATTTTTTCACACAGTAGCGGTGCGGCCCACATTAGAGGGGAACCTCAATTACACATCCCTGGTTTATGCGACGTCCTGCATTTCACAATGAATTAACGCAGTCCTGGCTAGCTCCCCATAAAAACAATGTCCGTATTACACGTTGAGATTCACCTGTCCCTTTTCACACGATGACCTGCGGGAAAACACTGAGAACCAAACAATGCGGGGGGCACACAGGCACGTGCGTCTCCCAGGCAGCAGCAGCCAAACATTCCAGAGATTCATTCCATCATTAGAACAGTACGTCCTACATTCTCCCCTTGCGCCACCGCTCTTCTCTCTTCCTACTTTGATTCCCCTTTCTGTCTTTCTTGTTCTATGAAAGAATGACAATGTTTAGTTTCCTGCCAACTCGTGCTTTGCTATTACCCGCATTCTCTCCGTGCCTCTGCCATTGATCTGTCGCGCTCGCTCCTGTCTTCGCGAAAGTCAACAAGCTGAATGCTCGAAACCCTCTGGTTGTCCGGTTCCACACGTTTGCAGCACGTGCTGGCACACTGCGGCTCACTACTACGCACGACGATGTGTAGGAAACGGACCGCCCTGACGCTGGCAGAAATACTTTGAATTGTCGAAAAGGCAGACGAAAGAAAGGAAGAGACTAATGTTTTTAAACGAAAGTAAAAGAATGATTACTTACGGCGAACATATTTCAGTTTTTGAGGAGTCAGGGCTCGCTTTCCCATTGCGCCACTTTTCAATAGACGACGGCAGGGGGTCCCTGTGAGGCTTCTGTTCCTCAGGTCATCCGGCCACAGCGCTCTGCTGATGTCCCGAACGAAGATGGAGTCCGTGCCTGCATCCATCAGCGCTTCCATGTCACCGGGCTCCAGAAATGGCTGAAAGTAGAAATGGAATACATGTGATTCTATGCTTAGACCTGACATATACACAGAAAGGTAGGAAGAGCCCTTAAATTTCTACTTTCTCCCATAAAGTATGAGGCCTGTTTTCTTTTCTGAGGAAATAAACTCCCTCACCAGCTTTTTTGGAAATACAAGCAGAGCTAGAAGGAATGGGGAAAACGACACTGAGGAAAAGGTGGCAGCTTGAGCAAGTTGGTGATGCATCGTATAAGCCTACAGTGCAAAAAAGGAATGAATACACAAAAAGATAGGGAAACAAAATGACAAAGACGGTGCTCTCTATCTGTGTACTTGTTTTGTTTTTGTGCTGTAGGCTTATATACTGAGGAAAGATTTTCTGCCAAGCAGAAAGTGACCTTGCATGTATTGTGTGATGATAGAACTATCTCACACAAGCAATTAAATACTTATTAAATAGTAGTTACCATTTTTATTAAGCATTATTTAAAAGAACTTAAAATTAAGGGCCAACCTATCATAGGGTCGACATGTGGGAATGAGCAAAATTTCAGTCCATCAAGTTAACCAAGGAGGGCATACGGCACTCCTCCAAGGTAGCCAGCGTGAAGGGATGAAGCTTGACATGTCAAGCTTCCACTTGCATTGCAGCATAGGTGGAAGCCAGATAGAGATATGTAGTTGGCACTTTTGGAGGTTTGCATGATGTTAATACAGGGTGTCTCGCAAAATATTATTTTGAGGTTTTCCCTGACAATTTTCGGTGAAATTCCCTGACCACTGTACAGGCGGTTAAATATATAACACCATTAAAACACAATTGAGCACCGTGAGGGTCATTTTGCACGGGCTTAATCCAACTTGCATATTCCGAGGTTCATCCAGTCCTGATTAAACGAGCACTTTCTTGCCGCCGACATCGTCAGTGAAGAGGCCACTTCCGGAAACACAATGAAAACATGGCCGCCAAATGCACACTTTCAGACACTTTGGGCTTAAGGCTTGGATTGGGGTCTGCGGCTTTCCCATTGGTTACTAAATCTAGTAGCTTTAACGATCTAGCCTAGTGTCACGCCCTCAATCCAATCTAATCCAATCCAAGGCAAGGCAAGGCTTAAACTAGATTTGTTGGCTGTTCCCTTTGCATCGTGTAGCAGACTCTACATTGGCTGAACAGAGCCTGCGCTCCGCTCTAAGCAGAATTTATTGCCTATTTTTCTGCCCCAAATTAATCGAGTGTTTGCTCAGCGGACTCGATGGCATTTCCGGCTCATTTTTCCAAACTGGACTGACTTTTTAACAATATCCCTGACAATTCCCTCAATTTTCCCGGTACTTAAAATTTCCCTGACAATTCTTGGCTTTCCCGGTCGCTAGACACCCTGTAATAAAAAGTGAATTTAACATGATGTAATTAGAGACTATGAAATTAATGTTCATACAAAATTTTCTTTCCTTCTACTATTTTAATCAAGGCCTAGCTATATTCAAATATTGCTTTTAGCACAGAACGTGTTACACATAGGGTTCTGCATTTTTGAATAAATCTGATAAAACGCAAAACACAATCGACCATAAAAATTTTGCCAATTGAGATTTATCCGAGTCGGCAAGCTCCAAATTTTGGAACTTCCAGCTATTATGACCCTGACCGATCTTAGCATTTTCCTGGAAAATTCTAACAAGTTTTGCATTTGTCATTTATTTAGTGAGAACTTCTGTTTGTAGACATAACTAAAAATGTTTTCTCATTATGACAAAAATGAGGTAGCCTCTCCACGACTGCAGTTGAATACGTCTCACATATAAATTCGCAAACTGCTCTTTTCTACCTTTTAATCGCCTCACCAAAAAGCCGAAAAGCTCAGAAATTTGTGAAACCACAAATGAAAGCTCCGAACTGATGATCAAAAATAAACTCCGAACAACACACTGATTTTACTCGAAAATAAACCCCCAAAACAGAGAACCCTAGTTATACGCTAGCGCCAAGCACTTCCTCTA
>JAZHYW010001781.1:0-22245 GCA_037355805.1 Ixodes ricinus | reverse complement strand
AACTTGGCACTGGACGGTGTTGGCATCTCAACGCCCTTGCAGTAGGTTTTGACCTTCTGATATTTAGCCGTTGTGCACTAACTGACTCTGGTGCCAATCCATCCGCATTCAGGCTTGGTGTAACCATGACGACTGTTCAGTTATCGTCAAGTCTGGAAATGAGCAGACTGGGACCAAATCTAATGGTGAATTCCACTCGTAGATCCGGAGCGCTTTCCAAAATCTGCGAGCGAGGCGAAATTCCGCTCCGTGGGACCCGCTCCGAATCAACGATGGGAAGATGAACTCGCATTTTTGGAGCGACCTCCCCACCCCCTCCCCCCCCGCGTCCTCCTCGGCCGTTCAAAATGGCCGCTGCTCGAACTTGACAAGCCGACCAACGCCTCAGCCAACTGATCTTTCCGACGACCAGTGACAACTGTCATTGCTTAGCTGCAGAAATAACACGCGACACAGGCTGGGCGAAATTATACGTACCACGGCGCCCATGTCACAAATAACGAGGAAGACGTCCGCGTTCGGCACCGTCACATACCTTTCGGCCGCCTCGACGCGGCGGGGCACGCACAGCGATTGCCATCGGTGGAGTTCAGATTTCTGGTACGACTTTAATAAACACAGAGGGAACAAACCATCACTTGCACGGTCGTCGCCTAATCTGTTCTTGCTTTATTGCACGAGAAAACGCCAGCGGCATGCGGTGTAAAAAGGTAAACAATCATTGGCTGCAGAATGAACAGGCCTAACCTTGCGTTTGCCTCTGGATTTTCCGTCGTTCTTCCTCTCACGATCACAGATGTCAGCGCTTGCGATTTGCCATGCTCCAGTCCCGGCTTTGCATCCCTTATCTACGCGAGGTAGAAGCGTTCGAGCCGTCACAATCCCGCGTAAAAACGACCGACGCATCCGAGCAGATCCAGCTCGACCGACTCGTCGACGGCGCGGCCGGTCGGCTCACCCCGTCACCCCCACCAATCTCGTCGCGCATGCGCCACCGCCAAGTTAAAGGAAATGACGTAGCGCGCACTGTCAGCTTCCGCAAAGATCTCTGAAATCCCGCGGAGCAAGTTCGGCGGAGTTGGAGGCGCTCCATGGAGCGATCGCTGCCAGAGATCTACGAGCGGAAGATGACCCACTCGAGCCAGACCTGCGAGTGGAATATGCGAGCTCCAAATGGAGCGCTTTTGGAGCGCTCAAGATCTGCGAGCGGAATTCACCATAAGTGTTCTCTTACCCGGAAGTATTTCAGTTCTGAGTTGGGATCACCGCGATGAAAAGTGCTGCCGAAGTTGCTTCAATTCATCTGGTTGTAGATAGTAAATAGTTTTGCACCAGAAAATGCTCTGGTTTCCACCATTCCATCACTGTTTGCTTTTTGTATATTCCAGAACCTTGTGGGCACCCTGGCGGCTCCCCAGCACAGTTGCCCGACTGCGGGGCACAGGTGGCGAACTTTCCCGCGTGACGGCGGAATGAAGCCGGCCATGCGGACATCACGTGCGCTGCCTTGATAAGGCGGATCAGAGGCGGCGCACAGTGAGTCGCTGCCCGGGCTCAAGAGCCGCCGGTAACAATGTTAGTGTATTGATTGTCTCTTCCATGTCCAATTAAATGTAGTTTCTTGTTGTTGAAACCGTGTGCTCTGTGTTATTCCTCCGGGTCGGGTATGCAGCAAGGCAAACCAACCACAATGGCGCCCAAGCGTGGTATGCTACCCACTTGCAGGAATTTCACGGGGCTTGGTTTCTTCTTCCGGCAAGCTTTTTTCCACCGCCTGTGTTTCCTACCGTCGTTCTGTGCTTCCGTCACGTCCGCGTTTGTTGTATTAGTGTGTTTCTGACTGCTTGTTTTGTGACCACGACAATCGTTTTGCGCGGTTGTGTTGATTTTTTTCTTGGGGGGCGTTTCTGTTTTTGTGCTTGCAGGCATGCTCATCACGGGAGCAGGAAGCCGCAATGGCCGCAGCGGCACAAGTGACCCTGCTCACAAAGTTCACGGAGATGTGAGACTCCGTGATGCATCGCCTGGCCCTCACGCCTGGCCAGCAGCGAGACCCCACTGCGAGAGCCCCGACCACACTTGACTGTTTTAGTCTACACAGGGTACAATGACGTCAAGTTCGTGGCAGACTTTTTAGCCGTGTTGCACACGTACCACCTTGCCTTCGGTGCCTCGGAAGCCTTCATCGTGGACCGCATTGTCCCGCTAACGTTGCAAGCGAGTGCCAGGTGCTGGTTGGGGTCGCAGGCCCCCTTCGCCAGCCTGGCGAACTTCCAGACAAGGCTTCGAGAAGAGTTCCTGCCTGCTGGATATGCAACGCGGATTCTCCGAGAGCCCGAGGCAAGGACGCAGCACCCGGACGAAAGTCTGGTCCGGTATGTTTTGGTCATGCAAGAGCTCTTCAAGAGGGCAAACCCGAAGTCACCGGAGTCGGACAGAGTAGCTCGGGTCAGAAGACAGTGCCACCCAAGATACCACGTCTACCTCATCAACCGCACCTTTGTGAGACCCTTGAAGAGCTAGTCCGGGGTGCCTGCCTCATCGAGGAAGCTCTTCATGCCGAGCGGGACCACGTGTCGTCGCCACCAGCCAAGTACGCGCTCGAACCGGCATGCACATGGCGGGGCCCCGAGACCTTTGCGCAAGTGGACTGTCCGAGCGAGACCTTCCTTCTCCACGTCAACCAGGAGAGTTGGCGTGGCATGCATGGCGTTCTTCCGTGCGGGATAAGCAGATGTTCGCCTAACTCTCATCGAAAGGTCCTCGAAGGTCACAGCGGGGCCCGTGAGGGTCCCGGGCGGGAGTCGCCACGACAGGTGGGAGCTCGTTGGCCGCACTCTATCGCAAGCTGGGGCCCAGCAGAGATCACCACCCAAGTGAACCATCTTCATCAGTCTGCTCCTGCAAGTGCTGGGGTAAAACTGGCACGCTGCGGTCGAAATCCCACAGCCATGCATCATTGACCCCCGCCGCAACGGAACAAGCCCTCCCCACAACAGCTGGTCGGAAGCCTGGTGGAGGCCCTCCCATACTGGTTCTTTACCCGATCGCTGGAGGGGTCCGGCAAGCACCTCGGTGCGGGTGGCCTAAGCAGGCAACTGTCGTCGGACTGCTGCTACGAGTGCGAGCAGCCCGGCCATCACCGAAACCAGTGTCCAAGACTTCTGGACACTACAAACAAGAGGTGGCACGAGACGGCGGCAAAGGGCCGGAACCAGAACAAGAAACTACATTTAATTGGACATGGACAAGACAATCAATGCACTAACATCGTTGCCGGCGGCGCTTGAGTCCGGGCAGCGACTCCTGTGCGCCGCCTCTGATCCGCCTTATCAAGGCAGCGCACGCGATGTCCGCATGGCCGACTTGATTCCGCCGCCACGTGGGAAAGTTCGCCACCGGTGCCCCGCAGTCGGGCAACTGGGCTGGGCAGCCGCCAGGTTGCCCACACTTCCCCGCCCCTCAAACTTTGTCCGGCATGTCGATGACGGAGTTGTCGTTGTGGTCGTCAGGGGTTGGATGGCGCTGCTGGGCGGACTCGCGTTGCAGGTCCGGTCGGCGCCGCTGGACTAAGGTCACTCTATACTGAGAAGGTACCGCCAAGCCTCCTTTCCCTCGCGAAATCCTCACCCTTTCCTCCTCTCCACGATTCTCCCGCGCTTCTGTTTCGACGCTAACGCCGCCTAGGGCACCCTCTCTGTGGGACGGCGGCTGGTTGCCGCTGGAAATGCTGCGAGATTGCGTGTTTCTTGTTTGTTTTTAGCTTGCACGGTTCTGTTTTCTCCAGGATTTGAGTTTGCGATCTCGACGCTATATTTACCTCTGGGTATGTCTTGTTATTGCCTCACGTTTAGCGCAAGCACGTCTTTGGGTGCGCGTTAGATTACGCTGCTAGTTTTGCGTTGCTCGGATCGTTTAGTTGTTCGGGGTCATATGCTATGTTTCGCTGTATGAACATTTATTCAAGAAATTTGAACTTCTTAACAGATACCCATAACATCATTCCTCCGTGGTCTGACATTTGAGCGATAGGGCGAAGGTGATAAGAGGCAATTAGTGCGCGCTCCTCAAGTTGGAATGCGAGGCGCATTCCAACTAGCGCAATATTTCAAAGCCGCATTCTCGCGCTGCGAACAGAGAATGGCCTTGTTGCTGATTGTTTATACGTTTCACGTTAGGGACCAGCGAAGTGAAAGCTTGCTACGCTCTGTGCCTCCCTGGCTCGCATGCGAGCTGGTGCAGTGCGGGCACCGTTTTTTCAGGCTGCGTGCTCGCGCTCGTAGCTTTTGCCTCGTGCGCAGGTACGGCGAAATGAAGTATAGTTGTCCAGAAATAGCCTACAGCAGTTATCAGAGCGCTGAAACGTCTGCACAACCACCATTGCGTGCCGTAACAAAACGCAAAATACAGATTTTATTTTGTAAACATGTGCGAGTAGGGTACTGAAGGCTGATGACTTCAGCTTGCTATTAATTGCGTAATTATACATACCAAAGGGGTTAGAGGATTTTTAAGCATTAGTATTTTCATAAATGAATTCTCCAGTATACTGGTGAATGATGTGAGTGCAAACCTTAGGGACAAAATTTGATCATTCACTTGTTAGTGATGGAACTAGTCTCCAATTGGAAGACTGACATAGCTTTAGATAGGCTATACATGTAAACAATACAGTGCCCTATTGCACATGCTATAGGGCCAACATTCAAGCAGTCCATCGGAAAATTCAATGCAAACCACGAGTCATTTATTAGCACTATATGCATTTTGACAGAATACGGAACGAGGAAGACGTCTAACCATAGCCGCCTATATACTTTCTGTGCCTGCGCGTTGCCTCCGAGAACAAAGGGAGCCGACCGTCGCGCCCAGTTATACAGTCGCCACCGGGCGGCGCTGCCTTTCCACAACCGGCAGAGCTTGTTGACTGGCACCCGTGCTACCGACGGCAGTGACGGGCTCTTCGTTGTGCGTGTATAAAACGCGCCGAGCTTAAGTAAACCAAAGTGTGATATGCAAGAGAGAATGTACATTCAACAGAAAACCATACCTTCTAGGCCATGGCAAATAAACTTGTTTATTGTGTTTGAATTCATTTGCAACCTGCAAATGAATTAAAATGCAATAAAACAATTTTCTTAATCATTTTAATTTTTATAAAAATTAAAATGGTTAAGAAAAATAAGCTAAAATTATATTTAATTATTGTATTTTAAAAGAAAAAATATTTTTTAAACTGAAGGGCAAAATGGAAATTGTTTAAAAGTTAAAAATTTTAATAGTTCACTTATGGTACCTTTTTGCATTAGGTTTTTTTTAAAGAAATTAAATCATTTTAATTTCCCAAAATTAAAATGAGCTATTAAAATAATTTTTTATGTAGAAATATAAGAAAAATATTTTAATAGAAATGAAACTTTATTCATATTTCATGATATCTGGTTATAATTTTATGATTTTAGATCAGAATTATAGTTTGAAGTTTTTGGATAAATTTATGATTTTGTCCATGAGGGATCAGCTTGATATATTTCTTTAGTGTTAAACAGATAATTAAGTTAAGGAATAAAATGTATAGTTTTATTATTTGTGTTTTCTATGCTGCTATTGTTTCTCCTAATATAGTTATAATTATTTGTTATAGTTATAATAATAATTATAAAATATAATATAATAATATAGTTATAATTACTTTTGAAAGGAATAAATAAAATTTTTCCACCTCATTCTTTACGATGATTTTTGTTTAGAATTATTAATATGGCAGCACCTCTCTCAATAAATATTTTTGGAGAAATTCTTTGATCCCGGAGGTTATTAAAATTTAGAATAATATATTTATTTCCTTTAATGGTGTTGTTATTTTTGAAAGCTTGTTATTCTTTATATCTTTTTAGTTATGTTAATGATGGGGAAGGATGAGTTATATGAGCTTCAAAGCTAATTTCAGCTCTGGAACACTTTTTAATGCTTTTGCATTTTTTCCTTTAATTGTTTGGATTCTTAAAATTGAATGCTTTATGGGGTGAATTTAAAATAACTTAATTAGTTTAAATTAAAATTATAAATTATGGTTTTATAGACGAAAATTCATTAAGTACTTTTTTAAATTAGGTTATTATTTATTGTTTAATAGCATTATTTTGGACAAAACCCCGAGACTGGGGGGGGGGGGGGAGGACAACATAACACAAAGTCTCAATTGAGACTGTGTTGTGTTGTCCTTGTCCTCCCCCCCAAGTCTCAGGATTTTGTCCAAAATGTTAAACCTTCACCAGCTTGTTTGCGCCCTAACTTTTTGTTCGTTAATAGCATTATATTTTTTTTGTATTCTAAGTGCATATAATTTACATATATAATGTTATTTTACTTGAATTTTTATTAATAAATTTATTATCTTTAGATATAAATTGTATTTTTTGTGTGATTGAGTCAGGATAAGTTTTATGTTTGTAGTAATATTTATTTCTTCTATAGTAATTATTTATAGATATAAGTATATAGAGAGGGAAAGTGAAATATTTTGTTATATAGTTTTATTATTTGTGTTTTCTATGTTGTTAATAATTGTTTCTCCTAATATAGTTATAATTATTTTAAGGTTGGATGGTTTGGGTTTAGTGTCTTATTGTTTAGTAATTTTTTATCAAAGTACTAATTCGTACAACTCAGGTATAATTACTGTTTGAATAAATCGAGTAGAAGATGTCACTCTAATAATATCGGTAATTTTTTAGTAAATTATGGCAGATTCGATATGATTAGAGTAAAAGAGATAATCAAAATGTGTTGCCTTTTTATTATAATTTTTATCAAAGCGTTGTCTTGTTTAACATGCACATGTACACTCCAATTATCGCCGCCCGTCATCTGTTCATGCAACAAATTGAAGCAACAAATACATATTATACTTGCTGAAAATACTGCGTACCGTTTTTGTTGTAAATAAGGGCTGTGGCGAGCGTTGGCGAAAGTGCGCTTGAACAAAAGTTTTCTGGAGATGCGCCGCCGCCACAGAATACGCCGCTGACTGCGCCGACTCGATTCCAGGATGCGAGCGCCCCTCGCGGACAACCGAGGGAGGAGGTGGACGGCCCCGGCGGAGTGATGGCGCGGACATGAAAAATATAGGAGGCTATGGTCTAACACACAAACAATGTTCTATCACCTGATTTGGCTCGCCGCCACTAGCATACCGACACTTCTGCTCCCACATTTCTGACTATGCATGCATGCGAAAAATCGGCCTATGGTTTTCGTTCTTTATTTATTTTTAAGACACCAGTGTATTTCGGTTAATTGTCTCGTGCGAAAGCTAGAAGTAGCGACAAACGGAGAAAGAAAATAAGAACAGACAGCAATACTCAAAACAGAAAAGATTTAGAAATTCTACTTATTATGCACGCGCGCATACTCGCGACGTGAAAGCGGCCTTCAAACCAACCTTGCACGTATGATAAAACAGTGTAGTATTGGGATATATAGTAAACAATACTCTCGTAGGAGCTGCAACTTACGTCACACAGCCTGGACGTGGGTTCGAATACGAGATCCTACCTTCGGACTCGCGACAACCAAATCTTCTCTTCTTGTTTCGTTCCCCACGTGGAACCCTGAACAGCTTTTTCCCTGTTCCTTGCTTGTTCGAGCAGCCCACATCGCAACAACACATCATGTCGGCTGTCACATGTCGTTATCATGAAAGAAAAAAAATTCCTAACGCGCAAAAATAAACGTAAACTATGCAGAGAACTTGTTGCGTCGCAAGCGCCGATGGTAGAGCCAGCCTCAAAGTCCGCGAGACGGGGGCCACGAATGCCGGACGGAAGTCGCAACCCGAAACCCATGGGCCGCTCGGCCAATGAGACATAGTGGAGAGGAGGAGTTTCACGAGGGGAAGACGGATTTTGTAGAGGGCGAGAAGGTTTCGGCGCAGGAATTTTAGAACAATGAATGGCGTTACCTTCCCAGTATAGAGTGACCTTACGCTGGACGAGCTTGATGGCCGGTTGGAGGTCGCGCTCGCCGAGTTGGTTGACGCGCACAATGCGTTCGGTGTCCGCCCTCTCTCCAGCTCCTTGGTCACATGCTGCTCTTTCTGCAGCTGCTCGGTCAGCTCCAGCCTGTCAAAGACGTCCTACATCTCCTCCAGCTGTCGCTTGATCTCCTTGTTTTGGCTCGGTTGGCGGCCACCTTGTTGCTCTGGATTGTCTCCAGCAGGTGGCTGCTCTCCACGTGGTCCTCCTTGATCCGAGCCAGCTGCTGCTCCGTCCTGTAGGGGGTGGCCGCTTTCCATGGTTCCCTGGGCCGCCCCTGACGCGCCGTCGTCCTTGGTGGCCCGGTCCACCACGAGCCCGGCCGCCAGGTCGTTCGGATGGTGGGTGTAATGACAGTGTTGTCCTCGAGCCATCTTCGTGGAGAAATCAAGGAAGCAGACGACATGGGGGCTTAGTTGAGGGTTGAGCCTGACATTATTTTCGCACCCCTTTGAGAAAGTTTGGAATAACGGATCTGAGGTGGGCACACAATCTTCTCCCCCTCTCTTGAAAATGGAGCAGACCCGTGGAAGTGGAAAACTACCCCCAAAATGCGAGAGAGGCGAAGCCGAGGAGACAAAAAAGAAGGTTCCTTTCTCTTTGGTGTCACCGACGTCGCAGGTTATACCGCCGCCTTGGTGGAGACAATGGGGTTTCCGGAACGGGACTGCCGTTAGTGTTGTTTAGGTCCTGCGAGGAATCTTCGTCTTCTGCTTGAAAATATTGTTTAAGGTCGGTGACATGAACAGGTCCGGTTTCTTCACTCGACTCGCAGTGAACTAGTTTGTAAGTGAGTGGTGAGCACTTTTCATGCACGCAAAACGGACCTTCCCACCTGGTTGCGAGGGATGCTGCGAAGCCTCGAGCGGCGTCACTCAGTGGGTGAGTGCGTCGGAGTACAAAATCTTCCACCTCGAACTGCAAGTCACGTCGCCCCTGGTTGTACTGTTCCGACTGCTGCACTCGGGCGACGTCGAGATTTTCTCGGGCCTCTCGAAGGTTGTCGGAGAAGTGCTTTCGCAGGTCCTCTGCGAACTTCACGTCGGGGCGAAGCCTTCCCCCAGACTCTGTAGAAAGGAGACTGTTAAAAGCGGAAATGCGAGCTCCTTGCCGAAATTCAGTTGGGCAGGAGTGAGACCCGTTGACCCATTAGTGGTCGTACGGGTTGCTAATGCCAGCTCCGGCAGTTTCGCGTCCCAGTCCTTGTGGCGCTCGATGTAAACCACTTACATCATCTCAAGGTTTTGATTTACCCTTTCCGTAATGTTTGCTTGTGGGTGGTATGGGAAAGTTCTTTTGTGTCTAATTCCCAGCACCGCGCATGCGTCCACGAACACCTTACTCGTTAGGTAGGAGGCATTATCGCTTACAAGCAGCGCTGGAAAGCTGAACCTAGCGAATGTTCCAAGCAGGCATTCCTAGATTTTTTGCGAATCTAGCTTTCGCAAAGGCAATAACTCAACCCACTTTGTGAAGTGGTGGGTTACCACGAACAAGTACTGATTTCCGCAGGGACTACGTGGGAAGGGGCCCATGACGTCACAGCAACAAATCTGCCAAGGGCTCTGGCTCACGATTGGTTGCATGAGACCGGGGGCTGACCACCACGTGGTTTGTGCCTTCTGGCACACCGAGCAGCTACAAGCGTATCAAAGCACATCCTGCCTCATGCCTGGCCAGGTAGCAATTTGGGATAACTTTTCGTAAGTTTTGCTCCCACTGCTGTGTCCTGCCAAGGCAGAATCATGCATGTACCGCAACCTATGCCTGACACGAGAGCAAGCAAGGAACATTGAGAGGAACACGGGGCAGCAGGCAAGGAGCCCTACATGGCGCAAGCTACAGTCAACAGCGCCTCAGGAGTGATGTGAGGTGTTCGGAATGCTGCAAATGTTGAAGTCGCTCTATGTTGGTTAGGATGCCTCTAATTCTTTGCTTCAGTATATGTTCAGGGTGAAAATTACTTATACAACCCAGTGCCAAGTCATGCTTAAACCGTATGTTTCATGAAAAATAAAATATTTTTCGTACAATTTTGTTTTCACCATTATTGCGAACCGAAACTTTGGCAAAGACGGACAACATCATACCTTCGGCATCCCAAACATATGCACCCACGTGATATACAAGGGGCCACAAGATCTGCCACACCGGACACGAGCTGCACAAACATTGTCACGTCGTCTGCACAACACATGTCATTGCTGTATCCGACGGCTTCCGTGAGAAACAGAAACATACAAACAGGTGTTTTCCCAAAGGCTATTTAGTAGGAACTCATACAAGGTGAAGTGTAGTAAAGTGCATGTAAGTACGCTGCGAAACTGGTATAGTGAGCAGCAAGTGACGCAACACCGAGAATTTTTGCCTTTGCGCATTTTCCCAGGCATCACACCTAAATATGAACCGAAACACGGAGCTTAGCGCAACAGAGCCTTCCCCGAGCTCACGGTGTTTAAGCCGAGCGCAAGGCGCCGCAAACCTTAACGATAGGAAACATGGCGACGTCCGGCAGTAGCTTCGGCTGCACCGCTGATCTTTCGGCTTCTCCGCCTTGTGTATAAAGGTATCAAACAGCACGAGCAGCCTCTCGATAAGCTAAATTTCACACAGTAGCTACTATTTCGTTGTACGCCGACGACGAAAAGCGCACCGCGTCGTAGTGGAACTAGAGAAGCGCAAAGAGTCTCAATATCCTTTTCTTCGTCGTCTGTGCGGAGAAAACACGGTAGCGATATCAACAGACGGTCACTTGTTCGACATTCTCTCTCTTGTCCGATGTCCGACAATCCTGCACATTCCTTGAATAATAGCACTTCATCGATGACAACAACAATGTTTCCGCAATGTGAAAGCTTCCGGTCGAAACAACCACCAAAATTTGCGGTTTCGCCTTGTTTCGGCATGTACTTAGCATGCACGGCTTAATCTTTCAGGCAAGCATATGACTACTGGCAAGATCAACCAGGTAATCTTTTTGTGGTCCTCCTTAACGGAAGAAGCCAACGTGCGGACTACTCTCTGCCATGTCATGCCGTTTGAATCATTACAAGCCCAAGGCAATGCTGTCATTGGGACTAACAATGCTTGGATTTGGGCTAGTTGGTTTGACATTATGAGGTATATTGCGCTGCGAAGTTACACTTAACACACAAACACGCAATCTATGAAACAATATGGAAGACTGCGCTTTCACAAGTATGTCGTGTTCTTATCCGTCTTCCATATCGTCTCGTAGATTGCGTGTTTATGTGTTAAGTGTAACTTCGCAGCGCAGTATACCTCGTAATGTCATCGGAAGCAACAACAGCTGCACTACGCAGGATCGCTCCATCCCTCACAACTCTCCGACCTGCAGGCAAAGTCTCTAGGCTGGGGAACTCCCTGTTAGGGTACAGTCACCGAACGACGACGTTCACCGGCACTACGAGCATGGCGGCTCAAGATAAAAATTAACAGAGCTTTTCACCTCCGCTCGGATTCGGTTGCGCCACCTTTCTCGTCCCACAACATCCTTTGCTTTGCTCACTGACACTTTATTTATGCATTAATTGGCTCATTTCGCTTCTTTCTGCTCGCGTTTCGTTCCCACCGGCGTGTGTTTCGGCAGCGTTCGGGTCCCTTCTTCTCGGGCTTTGACCCTTCAGCGTTCTCACTTTCAATATACACGTCACTGCCTGATTCACTCTGCTTTATTAATTTAAGTATGTTGAACGAACAGAACGGACAGACAAATGTTAAAGCCATTTGAAGAGAAGGAAATTTGCACAAGTTCTGCGGAAACGTCTGCTAATCAGTGCTCGAACTACTGTTCTATGTAAACATCTGCTAAAGTCGGGTGTAAGCACAAGTTGTTCGGAAACATCTGTTTAATTATAAGATCTGCTAATGTCGCGTGTCAACAACTTTCAGCATTCTAAATATATAAAGCATCGATAGAGTTATGCATCGTTTAACTCTAGCTTATATTGTATGGCGCACAAGTTGAGCGCATGTGTACGGGACATAAATGGCAATGGTAATAAATGTTTTTGTTGGCTTGCCCACTTGATACAAGAATTTTCTTATCAGTGACGGCTGATATTTCTGCATGGTAGTGGTGCTTCACACATGTAAATGACCGTAGTTGCACGGATTTGCTTTAAGAATTAAATTGTTTTTCCTGAAACATCTTATTTTATAACCACACAGTTCACTTTAAAAATAAAAAAGCTCTTGTCCGCCTCTTGATAATAACAGTTAACACTGAGTATGCATGTAAAACTTATATTCCTAAGATTAATATTAAAAAAGAAAACAAAACCAGTCACTATATATCTTTTTTTTTAATTGTGTAACGAAATATTTGGCCAAATTCACTTTCGATTATTTGCTTTTTGTCATCATTGGGCCACATAAAAATTACGACTTGAGCCGCGGGTGATTTTTGACTACTTTGTAAAACTGCCGTGCATCGCCCGAAAGGACCGCGGCGCCCGTCAATCAATTAATGAATCAATCAATCTTTATTTGCACAAGAAAGCGGAACACGGGAAGCGTGCGCGGCTGGGTGAAGGGTCATGAAACCCGTACGCTGAAGCGCCTGCAAGCTCCCCATGAGCAACTTATTAAGAGACATGCACAAACAACATTTTCACCGCAACGCCCAGCGACCTTACAAGGCACGGGCATCGTATTCGACCTCCCACACGAAAACAGCCGATCAAAGCTACGTGCGTGCGTACTCTTCATTTCTTCTACATCGCCACAGAAAGTTATCTCGGCTTAAAGAAAGCCTTTTCTCCTAGCAAATCCATGCGGACATTTTTTTTTTCAGTTGTGAATTGTAAAAAAGAAATGTCGTAAATACCGCCAAATGCCTCTCAAAACCAAAATGTTCGAGGAAAAAAAAAAGGGTACGCCCCGATGGGGAATTGAAACTCGGGACCGCCGCGTACTAGTCTGACATCTTGCCACTCCACCACCCCGGTTTTTTTCAACTTTGTGTTATTGCCGACATTGACATAGTGCAACCAAAAAGTACAGTACTGTAAAAATGCCGTCAATCGCTTACCGACTGACGTGGCATGGTTAAAAAAATTTACATTTAACAGTTTTTCCATTGTTGGTAACCACTCCGGGACATTTGATCGAACCTTCCAAACTTCGACAATATAACGGACAGACTCGGAAAAGTATTCTCCCACAGGCCTCGTGTCAACATCTGCATGGCGAACCGCCATGCGACATCGCCATATACTGTGAAGGCCGAGCAACATGACAAGATCGAAAGGCACACAATTCTCGTTTTCGACTGCTAGGAACCGGATGCCATGGGAATCCAGAGGAAACTCCTTTTTTAGAGTACGCTGCAACACATCCCAGAAAAATATAGCGTCCCAACAGTCCAAGAAGACATGCTCAACTGACTCAGGTTTCTTACACAAAAAACAGTGATCACCCCACGCGACAAACATACCCCTCTCCACCATCCACGTTTTAACAGGCAGAGTACCGGTGTGCAACTTTAAAAAAAATGTTTTGACGCACGCTGGAACGGACATTCTTTTAACACGTTTGAGGACATCCTGCCCCGAACCTGTAGAATACAGAGCTCTATACAGTGGAACCGGCAGAGTAACGTCAACAAGATCTTGATACAGCTTTTTCCTAGTGACTTCACTCAAATATTCCAACGAAAAGCGTGCTCTTAAGAATTTGTACGCTCCAACCACTTCGCGCATATAACCGAAAATACACCCAGCATATCCATACTCTGACGATACTATGTACTCAGGCAGAACATTACACAATCGCACTTGACAAACTGTGCTCAAAAACGGGTCCTTTGACTTTACGTAAGAAAAAGAAACGATTTACCAGCTGCTTCAAAAACAAATGAGATAGCGCCAGGCCTCCATCACTCACACTGCGGAAAAGACTAGTCCGGCTCGTGCGCTCATAGGAAGAGCCCCAAATGAAGACCGCAAACACCCGATGCAGTTTTTGGATATTCACCCTGGAACAGTGTAAAACCTGGAGCACATACCACAATTTACTTATTAGGAACACATTGCAAACAGTGGATCGGGCAAATACCGACAGATCCTTTCCTCTCCACTTCTCAGCTTTTCCTTGCACTTCGACTACCTGGGTCCGCCAAAAAGGGTCACTGTCCCGATAGCTTTCCAGGGGGACCCCTAAATACTTTACCGGTGACGAGACCCATTTGACGTTTTCAAACACACTGGGCTTCACGTCCCACTCCCCATGCCAAAAACCTATGCACTTTTCCCAGTTTACGGCACTACCACTTCTATTGCAAAAACGTTTTACTAATGCTATCGCCTCTCGTACGCTTTCTCTGTTTGCACAAAACAACGCGATATCGTCTGCGTAGGCCAGTACTCGCACCTCGGATGCATGTAGCATAAAGCCACGAATGACGCTGCTTTTAACTACGCTCAAGCAGAAAGACTCTATGTATATGCAAAACAAAAGCGGGGACAGAGGGCAACCCTGTCGCACGGACCGGAGGACGCCAATACGTTTACCAACTGACTTGTTCACAATCAGGCTTGTCGTGCATCCCTCGTACGCCATACGAACACCCTCTATGATTACGGAGCCTACGTTTACATGTTCCATTATCGCCATTAAAACCTCATGTGACACACGATCGAATGATTATTCTAAGTCAATCTGGAACATTGCGAAATGTTATCCTCGTTGCGCGTTACAACCAGGGTGTCGAACCGGAACCGAACCGAACCGAAAACCGGAACAGAACCGTTATTTTTAGCCGAACCGGAACTGAACCGAACCGAAATCTTCGCCGCCATCTTGGAACTGAACCGGAACCGCTCCGCCACCAATCGCGTCATTGTTTCCGTGACGTCATGACCTGCCCGAGTCCGTCTTGTTTGGCAAATAAGATATTTTCTTATAGCGGCCAGCCAGATTTTCTAGGACTCCAGTATCTTGCGCTTAATTATTATGTTTTTGGCGCGTGCTGCCTTACCTGAACTTACGTCGCTAAAGTCGTAGCCGCGTCCACTTTTATTCGCAATGGCTTTCTGCGCGACAGCGTAATCCAGCGATGGCATTGCCATCGAAAGAGTTTGATGCGGGTAAGGCCACCAGCATCGCACGTACGTCGAACGCCGTCATAACTTCTCTGCCTCGAGGTCCGCCCAGCATCGTGACAGCGGCTTTTTCTTCGCAGTGGTTTCCGTGGAGCGACGTTAAAATGCAGCGGTCACCAAACTGCTTCTTTACGCACCATGTAGTAAGGCTGTGCGGGAGGGGCATAATTGAACGAACGCAGTAAGTATCTTCACCACGATTTTGACGTATCTTTGCTGGCGTTAATAAATAGTCTGTCTACTGAAATGACGCCTTCGAAGCAGTATGTATTCATTTGCGGCAATTGGCGTCCGCGGCTTGTCAAGTTTTCGCGTCGCAATCAGCTGCCCATAATCTACCGGCTGCGATAGTAGACACGGGTGCACCCTCGTTCGCAATAATGGCTGTTACGCCTGCCATGGCATACAAATGATAAATCCAGTGATGCGGCTAATATTTTTAAACATTTGATATTGTTCTGGACGTTAAGAAGCGGTCTTCTTTTGGAAAATATCGAAATTTGACGAAGCAGATTTGGTTCTCTTAAATGCTTCCAGACATTTCTGCTGCTCTCAGAGGCCCTGTCAGTCATATGTTTATGCTTCGAAATCCGTTGCGTGACGTCTTTAGCCTTTTTAAGGCTCCTTATCGTGTCGCGTCGCGTCGCGGCCTGAGGGTATTAGCGGTAAACACGCACCAACTTTCCCAATTTACTGGGAATGAAATGTCATACAATATTGGATCGCAGCATTGGTTTAATAATTTGTAAGATGAAAAATATGTCAATAAAAATTGATTGCAAGGCCTAGCTTCCCACTTCGCAGATTGTGATTTTCTTATATACGGAAAATATTTGTTTAAATCAAAAATTGAAAGCATAAGATACTCGGATGTCCTGATCTTGGTCCACGACATAAGTGGCAGGCGATTTGTCTTTATAATAATAAAATCAATGTTTGAATAAAGCAACAGCTCAAATAACTAATTACATTTCTGATGTATGGTTATGTCTCTGCACTATACCAGGCCGTGACACCCGAACGAGCTCTTCAGAGTCGCCTGCATCATCTTTCTGGTCTGCCAGCGAGACGAACTCGTGTAAAGCATATTGAGCTTCTTCCAGGCAACTTCGCGGTCCTCATTGTCCAGGCTTTCGCCAGAACCATCAGAAAAGAGGGTCCTGTCATTTCATCGACACATGTTTCATCAACTTTTTGGCTCGTTTCATCGACGCAGTTATTTCATCGATACTGCCACTGTGCTGTGAAGTTTCATCGGTACAAATTGCACGCTTTGTAGGAACATTTTGCTGGCTGCGTTTATCACGCCAGAACATCGATAAATATCAGACCACCCAGTTCACGACGGCTGCGGCGACAGTCTCAGGAGTTCATTACAAAGAATGTGGACCACCCAGCCCACCGTACATGCCGCATCGCAGCGGCGTGTAAGGGTGGTGGCACTTACCGATGCGTAATACCCGTACCCTTGCTCACCAACAAACCAGTGCCTTGTAAACAAAATATTTGTCCACCGAAACATAGCAAGATATGTCGATGAACGAGTGTCGATGAAACAATTTGTTGATAAATCGTCGCAGCGTTGATGGAACAAACTGCCGGAAATGTCATTTGATGAAATGAGTGGCACCGCGCAAAAAGCCTGTTTCAGGCCGCGTTACTTAAGCACTATCGCAGGCATCATTTTTAGATACCCCATTGCCAGACAAAATGCATTCTTAACAAAAAAAGTAATTCACGTCCCTCTGCTGTTAGTTCGACCTGGAATTGGATAAGGAGCCATCAGGCAAATTTGAAATGGTTCTGGACTGGACAACATGGACGCCATCATCAGCGTTATTGGTTCGAAATTATGACGGAGTACAGCGGGCTCAGGCCTGAGGCCTGAGGTTGGCGTAGGGCTCTCAAACCGAGGGGCATAGCAGGAGTACACCGACAGTGGAAGCGACCACCTGCACTATCTGATCTCGTTGCAAGCCTTAACTCAGCCTTCAAGAGCTTTGCATGATTCGTCGTATACGTGGATAACTTATTGTAACCCGGTAGACTCATCTACAATTCCGCTCAACAATACATCCCCAACAGGCGCTTCCAGGTAGCCCACTTGATCTGGGTGCGAAGGATCCCAAATCGTGACCTATATGGCTGACCTGGAAGGCAGCTGATGGAACTACACGCACCAACGGAAAAGGATTAGGCCTTTGACTATCACAAAACGAAAATACCTCCATTCATTCCATCCAGTTTTAGAGCCACTAGCACTCAAAACGACCTTTCGTACTTCTGCTCTGCCTATAATACAAGTCAGGCTGCAGTCTGTGCATCGTAGTTTCTTATCGAGCTTTAAAAAGAGTTTGATTAAATCTCATTGCACTAGTCAGGAGGCTCAAAACTGAGTCTCTATGAGCCGCTTCACCTCATCCACAGCGTTTCTGCAAGACGGACGATATCAAGCTTGGGTAGACTGAACTAGGCCCAGTTAATGGCATTGGCATTACTTAGATCCTCCGTCCTCTCACCAATTCTTCATCAATGTTGCTTGGCGACTTTTCCTCACGTCAAGCAATCGGTGCTGTTTACGATATATTTCAAGCGAGTACAATGGCGCCTCTTAAATTCCAGGAAATCTATACCACCTTCAGACCGCGCTGACGCACAGGGCATGCTCCTCATCACTACAATTGTGCCAGTCATGATACGACAGAATCATAATGGCCGTATTTCAAGGGAACGTCTCTATTATGGCTGAAACGGAGCACTAGCACTGGGATGTTGCTATCACTGTGCTAACCTGAAAGTATTGTTATCCCAGTCTGGCCTCAGTCGTGTGAATGGCCACAGACATCCCGTTTATGTTTCGAGGTAGATCACTGGCAATGAAGTTAGCTGTCCACAGTGCTCACGTTAATGATGTTTTTTAGAGGGCTTCGGTCTGTGAATGACCACCGACGTCCAGTTGATAACTGAAACAGATCACTGGCAGTAAAGAGTTAGCTGTCCACAGTGCTGACACGTTATTGTTGTTTTCAGAGGTCCTCGGTCAGGCGAATGGCCAACGACGACCCAGTTTATGTAAAACAGATCAATAGCGTAGAGTGAGCTGTCCACAGTGCTGACGCACGTTATTGTATTCTCAGAGTGGCCTCAGTCGTAGTGAATGACCACTGACGTCCAGTTTATAGCTTCGAAATGATCGCAGCCAGTAGAGTTAGCTGTCTGTGCTGAGCACGTTATCGTGGTTTTCAGAGGGCCTCGGTCATGTAGACAATCACTGACGTCAGTTTATGCTTCGAAACAGATCCTGGCAGTAAAAATTAGCTGTCCACAGTGCTGACGCACGTTATTGTTATTCTAAAAGTGGCCTCGATTAACGCGGACCGCAGATGTCGGTTATGCTTCGAAACGGATCGCTGGCGGTAGAGTTGGCTGTCCACTGTGCTGACGCACGTTGTGTTATTCTCAGGTGGCCTCCGGTCATGTAGACCCTGAACGTCGGATTTATGCTTCGAAACAGATCGCAACGTGGGGGTTGGCTGTCCACAGTACTGACACACGTTATTGTTGTTTTCAGAGGCGCTTCGGTCATGTGAGATGACCGCTGACGTCCGGTGCATAGCTTCAATGGCGGTCTGGCAGTGGGAGTTGGCTGTCCGCGTGCTGACACACGTTGATCGTTATTCTCAGAGTGGCCTCGGTCATGTGAATGGCCACAGACGCCCAGTTTATGCTTCGGGACTGGGTCACTGAGCAGTAATAGGTTGGCTGTCCGCAGTGTCTTTGACGCGTGGCCTGTTGATTCTCAGGTGGCCTCGGTCATGTGAATGGCCACTGGAACCATCCAGTTGCTACTTCAGGAAACAGATCACTGGCGGTAAGTTAGCTGTAACCCTGGTGCTGACAGACGTTATTGTTGTTCTCAGAGGGGCCTCGGTCAATGATGAATGACCGCTGACGTCCAGTTTATGCTTCCAAGCAGATCACTGGCAGTAGGTGGCTGTCTGATGCTGACGCACATTGTTGATACTCAAAGTGGCCTCGGTCATGTGAATGGCCGCAGACGTCGGTTATGCTTCAGAGCAAGTCACTGGCAGTGAGTTAGCCTGTCCTGATACGACACACGTTGTTGTTTTTCAGAGGTCTTGGTCATGCGAATAGCCTGGGCGAATCCAGTTTATGCTTCAGGAAGCAGACCACTGGCAGTAGGTGCTTCAATCACAGTGCTGACACACGTTATTGTTGTTTCAGAGGAGCCTTGGTCATACGGATGGCCACAGACGTCCAGTTTATGCTTCGAAGAGACCACTGGCAGTAAGAGTTAGCTGTCCACAGTGCTGACACGTTATTGTTGTTTCAGGAGCCTTGGTCATGCGAATGGCCACAGACGTCAATTTATGCTGAGAAACAGGTAACAGCAGTAGGTGTATTTACAGTGCGACACGTTATTGTTGTTTTCAGAGGGCGTCGGTCATGTGAATGACCACCTGACGTCCCAGTTTATGCCTGAAATAGATGCTGGCAGTAAAGGTTAGCTGTCCACAGTGCTGACCTTTTACGTTGTGTTGTTTCAGAGGGCCTTGTCATGTGTGGCCAGCGACGTCCAGTTTATGGCGAACAGATCATGGCAGTAATGGTGCTTGTCACATTAGCGACGCACGTTATTGTTATTCTCAAAGTGGCCTACGGTCATGTGAATGGCCACAGACGTCCAGGTTATGCTTCGAAACAGATCACTGGCGGTAGGGTTAGCTGTCCACAGTGCTGACACGCGTTACTGCTGTTTTCGAGAGGGGCCTCGGTCAGTGTGAATGGCGCACACGACGTCCAGTTTAGGCTTCGAAGCAGACTTCCACTGGCAGTATGAAGTGGCATGGCCACTGGTGCTGACGCACGTTATTGGTGGCCTCAGAGTGGCCTCGGTCGTGTGTTGTACAGATGTCCGGCCCCATTCTTTAAGAAATATGAGCACTGGCAGTCTGTTGTTTTTTCTTGAACAAAAAAGAGCTTTTTGCAGTAAATTCTATTTGTTGCGTAGCAAAAGTGTTTGGACAGCGGAAGAGGTCAATATGGCATCTGACCTGCTGCCGTAGATGGGCTGCAAACTTTTATTTTGCAATTGAAATCTATACTTGTGATTCATGGCACGAGTGCATTAACCTGGAGCCAGCAAGACATTATCGTAACAAAAATAAAAAAGTTTGTCTGTTGGCTGCATATCGAAATGTTATACGGCAACGACGACATGACAACATGGAACACGGGAGGTCGGTGGTGGACAGCAACAACGTCGATTTTAAAACATATGAGTGGTCCTTAAAGGACCGTTTGTGTTCAGGATGTTCCCACGCTTTCTGCAATGGTGGCGTTAAGCTTCGTCAAGGAGCTCGACGCAGACGAGTCACTCTCGGATGAGGTGTCCTCTCCGTCCAGCTGGATGACGATGGGCTGGTGTAGACGCCTTGGCACCACTCGTCGAACGTTTAGCCGATGTCAATAACGCGGCCAGCATTAACCCAGTTGTCGTGTTGTTGCTGTCAACTTCTTCGTTGAGTGTCCCCATGTCGACAATCTTGAACGTCGTGGTTCGGGCATAACCACCGTTCTTGATCTGCGCCCATATCAATTTCAATAGGTTGAACTCGCTGTGATACAGTAGCAAGCCTGACCTGAACCGCAGCCCAGCAATCTCAGCGCCAGTGTCCACGGTGCGCTGGGTGCTGTATTGGCTTCTGCGAACACAATGTCGAGCAACTTCTTCAGCATCTTGAGGTCCATGAAACGTTTTTAGACGTCAGCCACTGTCGGATGTCGTCCTTGCAGGAACTCGTCGTCGGCATAGCTTCAACCGCCGTGAATGGTAAGAAGCGTTGTCCATGACGATAACGCTTCCTGTCGGCAGTTTGTCGGGCACCGTCAGACCACTTCTAAACGGGCGCCATCCATTTTACTCGTGGTAATCGCTGTCTTTGTCACGGAACACGTCGGAGCAGCCGTCGACGAAGCCTTCATCGCTGCCGATGTGGGTGACAATAAAGACGCTGGCCTTTCCCGGTAGCGGGCAGTCGAGAGACCGCATGAAGCGTCGTGAGACGGAGCCACGGTCGTGTCTACCCACCCTTGAGACGTGTGCCTGCCGTCACCCGTAATGATAGAAGATCTTTCGATACATCTTGTCGGTGACGTGCGATCTCATGCAGGTACTTCTGCTGCCGAGCGACATTCTCCTCTCATTCAATCAGCCACGACTTTCGTTCCCTCTTGTCATGCTCCGTCCGTGTCGTGGAGAAGGCGACGCACAGTCCGGCCTTCAACGGGAAGTTCAGTGCTCGTGCAGAATTGACCGTTATCTTCACCGGCGGACCTCGTTCCGTCGAAAAAAGCGGTGAGCGCACGATCTCCAGCGCGCACAACGTGAAGTCGCCGTACCTGACTTTGCGCCGCCTCTTGCCTTCACTTGCTGGGCGCTTCCGAAAGGATGTCTGGCGCTTGTCCTCGGTTTCTTTCACCCGCAACCGTAGTCTCGAGGACGGTGCGTACACCAACGCCAAGCAGTTTGCTGACTTTGATGAGACTCCTCCACGGTGAGTCCAGCTGTGGGCTTAGCGGGTGGATTGCGTGTCGCACCTGAACGTACGCGCGTTCATTATCAACTATACGTGCAACTCGGTTGAACGCCCGCCGCGCACTTTTGTAGAGGCGCCCTGGCGTAGACAGGGCTGCGCAGACTCTTGAAGAAGCAGAATCAGATTGCATTCCGCTACCTCGTTGGGATTCGCAACGGAAAAAGAAAAAGAACTGGATTTTCAAAACGCGAATCATGAGGGGTTTAAAACCCGAAACGCATGGTTTTTTAGCAAACGGAGCAAATGCGGAATGTACCTAATTCGTGTAGGAAGGTTATCAAGCTAAAACCAACAACCATATGCGTACTTATAAAGTTACAATTTTCGTTGCACTGAAGCCTTCTTTTCTTCAACCTTCCGGAGCAGGTAATTTGCCCCTCGGCGGTAGCGCAACTGCATATCTGGCGTCTGTCTGCGTATGTCTATTCATGGAAACAGAAAGGGGCGTTTTTTCAGCGAACTATT